>RJWH01004055.1:91471-123383 GCA_004363575.1 Solenodon paradoxus | reverse complement strand
CTCTCTCTCCTCTCTCTCTCCTCTCTCTCCCTCCCCCTCTCCTCCTCTCTTCCCCTGCCTCCCTCTCTCTCCCTCCCCTTTATTAAATTTTTCTCAAATTACTTGGTGACATGTTCTCACTAGCAGACCAGCTATGAACATGAATAGCAGGGACCCACGCTCTGTGACACCATGCCTTTCCACAGTCCAGCAGCCACAGCTGCTGGCAGCCCGCCAGGAGCCTGCACAGCCTCCAGGCTCTTCCATCCCCTCTGCCCTGTTATGCGCTGTGCACTGCCCCTCTGGCCTCTGCCTTCCCTTAGGTCCTGCTGGCGCTCTGGTCAGTAGATAAACAGCAGACTCATTTCTCCTAATGGCTGTGTAATATTCCATAGACAGGCATCCTGTGTTTTATTGCAGGTGGTCTTCACCCACTTTAATTCCTCATATTCAGAGCTTTCAGGACATTTGGAGGCATTTTAGAAAATGGACATCATCTCTGTAGAAACTCACATGCCCTGTAGAATGTCCGAGATCTCTCCAATGCCCTGCATACTTGGCGTGTTTGTACTGTGTTCCCCACGCACCGTTCTCCATTTCACACATGCCACCACCTCCTGGTCCTCGGAGCCCTTCGTGCACACCCATCGAATATATAAATTTTGTACCAGCACAAGTCCAGCTGAAAGAATACTTATTTGGCATAATTTAAACATGAGGGTTTTCTAATGCTACTTCCCTTTTAATAATTCAAAAATCCTTTGCAAGGTGTCTGAATGCTGTGGGAAGAGAGCTGTTAATGGACACATCATTGAGCCTGCAGACGGACTCCGCCGCTGTTGAGAAGTGTGAGAACAGATCAAGATTCCCTTGTCGTTACTAGCGCTCTGCTTTCCGAGTTCTCTTTTGGCTCCTTTGGCAGGCGCTGGTCTGATCCCTGAGAAATCATGTCCCTCTTTAGGAACGGTGAATGTAAAGTGCTTTAATTTTAACTGCAGTATTTGCTTGTCTTATGTGTTTTTTTAAAGTTTCATGAAAGAGTCTTATAAGAGTTTCTCATTTATGATATCAGAACAACCATCCTTCAAATATGAAGCAGGTACCTCAGAATATTAAAATCTCAAGCTGCATTTGCAGCGTCGGGAATGATTCTTCTGAAATTGACTTACCAAGAAGCATCTCATTTATTATTAAATTACCTTTTCTTCAAACAAAATATTTATCAGATGTAACTTGATACCCAAATTCCTTTTCTTGTTAAACTAGGAGTTATCTCTCACACACACACACCCCCACCCCCCACCACCTTTGTTCTTGGTTTCCTACTGTATTTTAACATTTGAAGCCTCCACAGAAAAGTAATAGGATGAGCAATAGAAAATCACCAGAAGTAAAATTATTTCCAGCTCTGTTTAAATAATGAATATCGTTCGACTCTTAGCATATGTATTTATGGCTGTGTGATATCATTATGGCATCGTAATGAATGTCTGCTGAATTATGTGGGATTCAGCAGGGGATACAAATGGATTGGAATTCTGTAGCTGTCATGCTGTGGTCTAAGAAGGGCTGAAACTGAAATACCCCCTTTAACACATCTGTCAAGCATCCTCGTTGCTCCATGGGGGTCTCGTGTCTGGGACTTGTGAGGTGCTGGGCTGGATGCAGCAGGCTGTGCACTGGGTATATGGTGGGTGCCTGTGACGCACGTCACATTATTGATCTGCTAAACTCCTGGGTTCATAGTCATCTGGGTTAAGAAGAATGGTGGGCCACCCCTTTGCTCCCCTTATTCTGAATGCCTAACTTTCCATGAAGTGAGTAGGGTACCTTAGTGTTTAGTCATGATCATATTCACAAGTGAGCATCTGTGTGCAGAGCACGGGGACAGTCTGAAAAGAAAAGGGGTGCTCCTGGTGCTTATTTTGGCAGCTGTGGGCTCTTGACCAGGTGCTTCAATGTTTGGACCCTTAGTTTCCTCACGTTGCAGATAATATTGTGCCCTGTCCAGTGTGCTGGGGAGGCACATGCAGCAGTGCCATCTAGCGAGTGCCGGTAAGTAGGGGCTGGATGCAAGGTGATCTGCGCGGCTGTTTCCACGTTACTGTTCTCGTTCTCGTTGATATTGTCCTTATATAAAACACACATGTTTCCCTTAGGAATAATTTTTCCGTTTTTGCACAGTGAAAATGTGTTATTTTAGCATTAGTGACAATATTTGCTGAGCACCTAGATTTCCTTCATTTTAAGAAAGAGTCCCTAAGCGCTGGCTGTGGACCAGGCACCATGCTAGGTGCTGGAAAGCAGTAGGGGCCATATGTGACAGATACCACTGGTCAGGGACAGGAGGTCTGCTGAAAAGACAAGCATGTCCCTGCCTTCTGAGAGCTGCCTGCGCTGCCCTGCACCTGTGCAGAGAGTGCCCCCCAGCCCCTGTCCTGGGCCGGCCATGTGCGGACTGCATTCCCAGACGCCATGCTCAGAGTTCGGCCCTTCCGTGGGCCAGGACTGCATGCTCCGTGCCCTGCTGAGTGCAGACAGGAGCTCCTCCCTTCTGTCGTCTGAGCTAGATTACTTAACGGTTGGTTAGGGTTGATTTCTGGGTAGCTTTTATATCTAGTGTAATTTCGTAGACTAGACTCTAGATATGGATGTAGCTTTTGAAGCGGGATTGATTGGTTCTTTTTACCTGTGTGGCCCTTGTGTCTTAGTTATCTTAGTTTCATGATGAGGAACCTAATATTACCAACGTCGCCGAGTTGTATGGATTAAAAGTTTCACGTGTCAAAATGTTTAGGTCACACTTAGGATGTAAGGAGTGCTGCACATGTCTGCTATTTCTCTTTCTTCCTACCACTAATAAGTCTGCTGTTCTGGTCATATTCATTTTTAAGACAGCATTTTTTTTCTTAATTTGTTTTACCCCCACCTCCCTCATCAACTCCATCATGTAAGGTACATGTAAGGTACACGAATACATACACGCATATATACATACTCATCCATATATATACACACACACACGAATACATACACACATATATACATACTTATCCACATATATATACACACACATGAATACATACATGCATATATACATAGTCATCCATATATATACACACATACACGAATACATACACACATATATACATACTCATCCATATATATACACACACACGAATACATACACGCATATATACATACTCATCCATATATACATATATATGTAAATAGCTCCACATTAGACATATCTGTGTATCTAGATACAGACCTAGATATGTAGCTATACATAGATGTATAGGGTTCTGGAGAATTTTATCTTTTTCATAGTTTTGCTCGATAAATCATATTTCTGTGCAGATGCTCTCACCTCTGTGAATCCTTGCACACTGCTCGGCGGTGTGGATGTGGCATAAGAACCGTGGCTGCTGCAGTCATTCCCCACATTGAACACTGAAGTTTCTGCAGGCTTATCAGAACCCGCGCCTGCCCACACAGCGGATACGAGCAGCACCTCTGCTCACGTGCCCACACTTAAGCTCTTAGCCCTGGGGGGATGGATTCCCAGGTGCAGGGTTGCTGGACCAGACTCCACGTTTTTTAAATGGATTTTTATCAGTCTAATGGATTATGATGAAGAGATCCAAAACCTTGATAGAAACACTCAGCGTGGAGTGGATTTTCAGATGTAAAAATGGATGGTGATAAAGACAACACACTTTAAGAAGAGCCATTTGACCAGCGGATCGCAACATGAATTGACTATTATCATCTAGACATTCGGTTCCAATATTTGCGGTTGAAGAAGCAGGTGGAAACTCTGCCGGTTGTGCACACGTATTTTTCATGCAGGAATGTAGCTAGCTTGCTTTTGCTAATATTTTTGTAGAACAGAAACAACAGTTTTGTCACCTTGATGCCAGACCCAGAGAGGCAGTGGCTGTTGGGTATCCAGTGGAGAAAGAGCGAGGCTGAGTCTGTTCTGGTGGTGGGGGCACCAGGGAACCCCTGGTTGGTTGCTGACATGTGTTAGGAAGAATGAAGTTTATCTAGAAAGTATCAAGAACCCATGCGTTGGCCACAGCTGCAACAGCGAGCATTTCTTGCTTCACATCACAGAGGCAGGTCCTGGAACACTGGTGTATGAACTTCCTTTTTATCCAAGACTTCCAAAGGTCCAGCATGACTAGGCTGCGTCTCCATGGTATCTGAACAGGTGAGTGATGAGTTAGCATTTTGCCACAATGTTAACAAACTAAAGGAACCACATGAGCGCAAAAACAATGAAATATTGGTGCTGGGGACCATCGGGACTAGCAGAACTGAATGAAAGATCAAATTCACAGGTCAAAGGAGGATGCCTGTGGCCCCTCCCAGAAACACGCTTCCTTAGTCCTAGAGGAGAATTGAATTGATGCTGTTTAACTGTGCAGTGATAAAATGACTTCCTCAATTTAAAATTTTTGACAGCTTACATAACTTAATTCTTGACCCTGTTGGATCTTCAGGAGTCCTCAAGAGACATTTTGTGATCTTTTCTGCTTTTTAATATTTCTTGTAATGGAGCTGAGTGGATGGTGATAACGGCTACTCCAGGAGAGTATCAGAATTAGGGTGATATGGAAAAGGCAGAGATGTTAGAAGGCACAGCTCAAGTTCATATTCTGATGCAACTACCGGCTGACAAAAACTGGACAAATTATTTACTGTTTAAGCCTCCTCTTTTAAAAAATGGGCAGAATTCTTTTTATATCACTGGGCTGTCATGCAGGCTAATGAATCAATGTATGCAAAGTAAATTCTAAATAAATATTAACCAGAGGAATAGGACTTCTCATACTGGTTTCATCTTTGTTGGTGTTATCAAGATGCCTACTTTACAGGTGTTGTTTTCTTTCACTAGTATTGAAACGGTATTTCTCAAAGTATCAGGCAATATGTTATCGATGCTCTAAGAAAAACAAACATGTTTTTAGTATAATAAACCCGCAAGAAAAATGCAGTTTATTCTAAACCCTGCACCAGTGATGTGTGTGTGGGATGGGGGAGGTGGGGGGACGGCGCTGACTTGTAGACGATGATGGAGCTTTGTCTGTATGTTACTGGTGTGTGTAAAGTCTTGGCACTGGACGTGGGGAAAGTAAGCATTTGAGAGACGTAACAGCTTTTTCTGGAAACTGGGTACAGAGAGGTTATTGCCATTCAGTCATCTTGTAGTACGTGGCGGGGCTGGCTGCTGTCTCCACCAGAGCCCACATTGTGTCCACACAGAAAAGAGATGGAGGAGAAGGGAAGAGAGAGAAGGCATTTTAAAAAATACTCAGAAGTTGGCTTGTTAGAAGTTAATTCATCTTTGTCACACTCTTTTACTAAGGTAGGAAGTAGATTCAAGAAACCTGGGAAGTAGTTGAAAATGAGGGTTGAAATTAAAAATCAGCTTAAATCCAGACATCATTCTGGTTAATCATAGAAGACTTGCTCTGTACTAAAGTAAAACAAAAACTATTCTTGGGTGTTTCTTGAACCCCTCTCTTTCTCACAAGGCACCTCCATTCATATTTCAGAACGTTTTCTTCTGCATCAAGTGGCAATAACTTACCCAGCTCTTGAGTTTTGCCTGCACTCACTTCCTCAGTCTCCCACGTCACTCGACTCTGCCTTCTTCAGAAGCTATTACGTGACCTCCAGACCTCCCTTTGACTCCCTATATTACCATTAGAAGGCATTGACACTGGCAACTCGCTCAGTTCCTGTACTTGATTAATATTTTATCAACCACAAGAGGAAATGGCATTCTCTCGCAGCACTAGTAAGTACTGGAGCAGATGAGACGCGCGTGCTAGCTTTGGTAAAAAGTGCAGACAAGGTTACAAGTGAGGCACGCAGGATATAATAAAGCCAGGTGTCTGAATCAGGTATCTGGGAGGCTTAGAGCTAACACAGGTGCGTGCAGAAATCAAGCAGGAAACCTTTGTGGCTCAGGGCCTTGCCAGTCTCTATTTATTGACAGCAGTAACAGCGACGGTAATAATTACAACCTTCGTTTAGAGTCATACACCTAAACCAAAGGGCCTAAAATGTTATTTTTTTCCAGTGTTCAGTATGTCCCACCGTTTATAAACCCAGGGTCATTAAGTGCACAGCTCTGGGCTGGAAACACGGCTGAACCCAGCAAGTGTTGAGACTCCGAATGGTTCTGCAGAGAGGAAGCTGTAGAGCCACCGGTAATGACACTGTCTGGTAATTACGAATCGTGTTTGCGGAACTGAAGGTCACTGGCTTCGTAGCCTCTCTGCTCTGTCCTTGGCCTTTTAAATGCTCGTGTTCTATTGGGGTGAAGGTGTTTTAATTCTCTCTGGACAGACTGTTGGGGTGGGGTGGGGGATCGTTACTCTTCCATGTTTAGTTTTCTTCATCTTGGGCAAAAAGACTGTTTTTCGTAGTGTGGTGGGACTGGCCTTCAGGAATGAAAATTATTCCAGCGTGTCACAGTTAGCCTTCCCTTCATGTGTCACGTCCAGCGCAGGGCCTCTGACTTGCGGGAACGTGGCCCTGGGGCCGTCAGGGAATAGCAGCTGCTGGCACGTGCCCCTGGAGAGTTGGGCAGGACATGATGGAACACAGCACCACTTTAAGAAACGTGAATTGTTTTGTTGCTGTTGGTCCCTTCCCTGCGTGGGATTAATGTATGCTGCTGTGCTCAGGCACTGTTCCGTGGGACTGCGTTTCTGGAGCCTCACATGGGAGCTGTCACTGAGGGCTGGTGGCTTCAGACACTGGGAACCAAGTTTGAGCTGCTGCCCTCACTCGGTGTGTTTGGGCTGATTCCCTCCTCCCTGCTTCCCTCTCTCTCCGTGAGGTTGCCACCTTCCTGGCTCAGGCACAGTGGCTGTTCACTCTGCAGAGAAAGTGTCACACTGCTGACCCGGCCAGACTCAGACCCCCGGGATTGGGGTACAGAAAGGAGCCGGTCTGATGCTCCGTCCGTCTGAGATTACTTTCCCAGACACTTGTCAGTGCCGCTTGTTAAAACGCAACCTCGTCAGCACAGTGTCGTTGACTGAATTTCAGACTTATCTTTTAACAGATGGACTATTACCATTTTAGTAAATGATATTGAATATATATTAATGGAGGTTAAATAGATGGATTTATGCAATTTCTTTTGACAATATGTCTTCTAGTAAAGCTAAATAGAAAATATGTGTCTGCAGTGAACAGTTCTGGTAGTTCTTACTGGTAGTTGTTACTCTTCTATCAGGACTGAGTAGCGATCCAGCATTTTATAGGGGGTGACGCTGAAGAAAATGTCAACTATATGCTGTCTTCTGAGTCTTTTCCACTCCTGAGGCCATGAGCGGTTAGGACAGTGCTGGAGCTGTCTGGGATTTAATGGGCCACAAAGGCCGAATCATCTAGTTCCTCTTTCTCGTCCCTCAGTCAGAGTTGTGTCGAGGTGGCACGAGGTGGCTTGAGACTCACTGAAATTTTGGCAGATGAGGGCTGCTTTAAGAGAGGTCCAAGGAAAAGTATCATTCTTTTCCTTCTAGGTGGTGATATAAAAATCATATAAACCTGATTATCATCTGATTGGGATCTTCTATTTTATTGTCATAGAGCTCATTTGTCATCAGACCTGCTCCTGACATCGGCTACATGGTTCTGACTTTTGCAGCTTTGCTGGGAGCGTATGTGTGGGGGGTGGTGTGCGGGGCACAGGCCTGGCCATGAGCGCCTTCTGCAGGGCTGCACTGGGCAGAGGTCTGGGGCCCAGAGGAAGGCCCCCACCCCCACTGGCTGTGGGAGGAGGAAGGGAGGCCAAGAGGAGCAGGCCCAGTGGGCTCCTGCAGAGCTGAGGTCACGCTGTTGCCAGTCACTGCACACTGCTGATCTGGTGGCCTGGAAGCGCTGGTGGTCCCAGAGCTTTATATCAGGGAGATGGTGGCACTCTGCTTTCCTCTGACTGTCATGAACAAGGACATCAGCAAATAATTCTGCAGATGTAGACATTGAAATCGGAACGTTCCCGCTGAATTGGAAAGATGGCATGATATGCCAGACCTGGTACAAAATGGCAATGTGGCTTCCAGCTAGAGGCCAGGTTGGGGCAAGACTGCATGCAGCCTTTCATGGCCCCTGACCGTCCCTGAAGCCATGCCTAGGTTCCCACCAGGAGTGAGGAAAGCAGGGCATGCAGGTGATAACTCCGAGGAAGCCTGGATTGAGGGTGACATGATCTTGCAGGGTGGGGAGGGCGGGGGTGGGGCGCTATGAGGGAAGGGCAAGCTGACCCAGGGCGCCAGTGGCTGAGCAGGATGGACACACATGTCTGCCCAAGACACCAGTACCTGCTCCCTTCTTCCATCGAACTCCACTTACAAAGCCCACATTCAGACCTTTAGTTAATGCGACTTGCAAGACAGCGACTGTGGAATATTGTCCCAGTCATGGGGTTGGGCGCCACTGCACTGGCCTCACACCCAGGATACCAACCCTCCCTCCCAGGAAACCTCACCCTGTGGAGTGCCAGGCCAACTGATGGCTTGTAGGAGGTCAAATCAGACATTTGTGAATTTAATGGAGAAGCTTTCAATAGTAGAATCTCACACACCGTCTGTTATTTAAAAGCGAGTTGGAAGCAAATCAGAATATGAACCCATCCTGCTCGTGGAGAAGCTGACGCGTGATGAGGGGAAACATTGTTGGGAATACATCCCTTTTGAAGAGATGCAGTTCACTGTCTGCAAATTCTAATTCAGCAAAGTTGATGCAAAAAGATGCCTGGATAAAGGACTGCAAACCCAGCGTAGCCTTGACGCCCCTCGTTCTTTCAAGTGAGTGGCAGAATCTCCTTTCCCAGTTGGTTTGTATCCCTTAGACTTATCACTTTTAACTATGCTCGTGTTTTTGTTTCTGGCCATCCCACTCTGCACCTGACGGGTACACCTGAGATCTTTTTAAGTAAACATCCTCTTACATTTAATCTTTATAATAACCCAGGGTCGAGGGTATTCTTGAGTCTGGGGGTTCTCATTCATCAATTTTGCTTGCCAGGGGACACTGCAGTGTCTACAGACACCTGTGGTTGTCACCTCTGGGAGTGGGGTGGGTCTCTGCTGGAATCGGGTAGGCGGAGGCCAGGGATGCTCACAGCCTGCCACGCACAGGTGGTCCCGCCACAGACATCAGCTTCGGTGGGGGGTTGGGGGGGCGGGACGGGACACGACACATTTCACTTCGGACCATCGTGAAAGATTCACGGTGGCTCCGACGTGGCTCGTAACTGGGAGGGGTGGAGCCCATACTATTTCAACCCCATTTACTTTGGGTAATTAGCAAAGAATTAACAGTAGGGATTACTCTCACCAGTGGCCATCTAGAAACCACATTTATTCAAGGTGCTAATTAGAGTGTTTTGTTGCCAGTGAAAACGAGTCAGATTTCATGATTGATTCATGATCATTTTAAAATTAATTCCGCTATTATCATACAAAGTAGTGGTACGTGGAGGTAAGAGAATTTTTGCTTTGGGATACTAAGTCAACATTACAGTAAACACACAGTAAACCCATTTATCTCAGGCTTAATGCTTTGTTGTTTCTTCTAAGCACTTCTTAGGTGCCTTTGGGCTTTTTAACATTCTTTGGCAGTTGTAATTTATTAATTGATTTTTAAATTTGGCTGGTGAAAATGAACTTTAGTTAGGGGATGGAGGAGAATGAAATACCCTATTGCTTTTCTTGATGGCTGGTTCTTCCTGGCTGGTGTTAGGGAGCCGTCGGATGGGCACCCAGGAACCAGGCAATCTCCTACTCCAGCTTCCTCACACCACATACAGCTAGATTCAGTTGCTCAGAAAAGGACTTCCATCATAGAATTTTTTTTTGAGAGTCTGATGTAGATTTAATTTCAGCACATTTTAGTTACTCCATTGAGTTGATCCTGTAGGTTCATAGAAATTAAAAAAAAAAAATCAGCAAATGTACCTACCACTATGGAGGTGAACACTTCTACTGATTTGTTTGATTGAGGGTCTTAGGTGTGTTTTGATTTCTTCATATTGTTGGCTTTTTTTTATTTTTTAATTTTTTCTGTTTTTGTCCCATGGGCCCCGTTGGCAATCTAATGAAACCCTATGGTCCCCTTCTCAGTGTTTTTAGATGCATTCTGTAAAATACAGAGTTATAAAAGGCACCAGTTATGCTTAAACATAGTTCTGTGTGACCCCGGGGCATGCACTGAGCAAAAATGATGTGCGATGCTGATGACAGGTTCAGAAGTCAGAGTTTTGTTGCTGTTTCTGTGTTGACAGCGGAAGTGCTTCGTCCGGTGGAATTCATTCGGGTGAGCTGCTGACAGGGACAGAGGTAATGATTTTTAATATTTGGAGAGAGCTTATCCTCTTCTAGTAGCTGTGCTAAATGCTATACATATCTCATGTCATTCTTACATCACTGCAAGGCAGGGTGGGCTCATTTGACGGGTGAGAATCTGACACCAGAGAAATGACACCTCCAAAGCGGGAATTCCAAACCGGTGCCGGCTGATTCCCTGCAGCTGATTGTCTTCAGATCACGAATGGTGATCACACCTCAGTCAGTGTGGTTCTTTAGAGTGCTTTATGTCTTCTCTGTCCTGGCACATGTGGAAGGGATGAACTGAACGTTGGTTCCTAGGATGCTGACAGCCAGAAACTAGGCAGATGAAACAGAGGCCTCTCTGTGGCTTCCCAGCCTCAAGGTGAACTTGGACTTTGAGCAGTGAGGGAGTTTAGTTTGCCTTGAGGACCAGCAAAAGCAGAAGAGTCTTCTCCTTCTCCAGGATGATCAGTTCCACCAGGATTTCCTTCTGGTTTTCTTAGGCTGAGAAGGAAGTTGGGGAACCCGGGTGACTCCACTGATCAAGTGATGGAACCGGTTTGATGAAAGTGATTGGACAGTGTGATTATCACATTGTTGTTGAGTCTAGTATTCCAGAAGGTTCTAGTTTCGAATCTTAAACCCAAATTATCTTTCATATTTTGTATCAGGTCTTTCAATTTTCCCCAAATGTGTGAAGTTGGATGATTAAAGACAAATTAAAGACCACTTGTTTACATCTACCAGTTAAAGTAACTTTTCCAGTCTCTCGTTAACTCTCCTGGCAAAATCAAGTAATGTTTTCCATTTAGATGTCCACTTGCAGGTTATTTCCAGGGGAGACTTGCTAGTGGAGGCCGCTTGTCTGTTTAGTGGCTGACTCCAAAGGACATGTTTAGGTTTTCAGGCTCCTGCTTTTACGGTTGTGCATTTTCGTCTTTTCAAAGCATGTTGTCCTTTTTATTTTTATTCATTTTTTAAAGGATAGGTGCTGGCAGGAATGAAGACGGGCTAGAAGAGAGAGAGAGGGTGGAGGGGAGAGGAGGAAGAAGCATTTCATATTTTTATCTTAGTTGTATAATAACTTCTCCTCTTCTGGGGATATGAACCTGGGTCCTTGGGATGTATGTGGACTGCGCCCAGCCGGAGGGGCGAACCCAACTTCTGTACCAAGTGTGCCTCATTCTTCACAAATGAAGCAGGGGTGAAGCAGTGTATCGATGCATTAGGCAGTCAGCTCCCATGTTAACCATGGAAAGGATGTTTTGCAGAAGTTTGCATAGGAAACTAGACAGCGCCTGTGTTAGTGTCATTCAAAGGAGACTGGAATGTATTCTGGCAGTTACCTCTACAGAGAGGAAGAGCTGCTTTCAGATTATTTTGTTGGAGAAGAAGCGTCATCAAGTGTGAAGTGCCCGCTTGTTGCTATGAATTACGGGTCTACACACTAAACACTTTGTGTGTGTGTGTGTGTGTGTGTGTGTGTGTGTGTGTGTGTGTGTGTATAAATTTAGATAGATAGACATACTTTCAAAGGCAGCCAAGTTAATAAAGACAATCAAAGGAACACTTAAAAGTGTACAGAATAGCAGTCAAAACGCTCCTTGCTTTCCCCTTCATAGACTGGTCTGTGTCTGGTAAATCTGGACAGAAGTAGAACCCCCCCCCAGCCCCCTCTCCGGAGGAGCTAATGTTAGAAATGGAGGTTCTGCCCTCCACTCTGGGTCTCCTGAACCAGTATCTGCACTTGGAAATCCACTGGCCACTACGTCATTGTCCCAGGTGACTCTGGCCACTCCGTGCAGACACATGTGGACATCAATACAAGCACGTATCCAGGCTTTGCCTCTTTAACTTTCCCAAGAGGATGTGAATTGTCCCTCCTTCATCTGGTTGCCAAATGCTTCCAGGTTCTGCCCTGTTTGGCAACAGAGAATATCTCCACTGGCAGTTCTTGCCAGGGGTTATAACTTCAGGTCGCTGCTCTCCAGCACAGAGCAGACATTTACTTCTCTCTGGGAGAAGCCATCCACCCTTCTTATACTCTACAGGGTATCTTCAGAACAGACAGACTCACCCACCAGAAAGCAGGACACTTGAACCAGTGATTTGCACTCCAACTCAGTGGGTTGTCACTCTCTCATTAGCTGTGCATGGAAACAGGCAGGGGCTGACGGCAGGACTGCCTTTCTGGGCAGCCTATGGTTTGTGGGAGCTGGCGTGCACAGCCCAGAGCAGTGGGTTAGGGGGCATGGACCCGGCTTTGTGCTTCTCCCTGGAGAACAGAGGGAGGGTCTCTCCTCACCGAGTACGTTTGTGCTTGGCATTCTGCACACATTGGTAATACAGCTAATACGTTTTCTAAAGACTTTCCCAGTGGCCCTGCATGTTTGAAGGGCTTCTCGTGTGAAGGAGCACTAAGTAGAACTGTGGGCCTTCACCATGGCAGACCTGTGTTTTCTCCACTCCTGGAAGTTTCCTTCTGCCACCATCATCCCAGGCCTAACTCCTACTCATCATTCAGGTGTCAGCTTAGGTATTATCCTTTCAGAAAATCTATCCTGGTCTTGTAGGACTTAGTTGAGTGTTGCTTCTGAATGTTCCCTCAGAACTTTCTAGATTCCCATTGCTCTTAATATATTAGATCATTATGTTTGACTAAATATCTGTCCTTTCTGTGAGCCCCATGAGGGCAGACATGCAGTAATGTTAATGGTTGGACCCCCCCCAGTAATGAGTACAAGGGCAAACACAAAACAGTAGCTTAAATTTTAAAGATGAATACTGAGAGCATGCCTAGAAAAATGAATGTGAGACAGCGCTGTAGCTCCAGTCACATTGGGAGAAATGATCATGCTAATTGTTGAGTCTCTGAATTAAAACAAAGTTTGAACTATCTGACTGCTCCTTTCCTGAAGCGTGGACATCCTAGAAGTGCGACCTTGGACCACAGGCTTCAGCACTGCATCTCCTCATATATCGAACATGGAAAGTTCTGTCTTCCTCAGAATAGTATGAAGATTTTGTCAGCCAGTCACAACAGATCAACTTATAAGTATCTGATACCACATAGAAGCTCAGTAAACAATGGCTCTTCCTGGCGAACCCCACCTGTATCTTAAAATCCTGATGGCTCCTTGAGGGAACACTTGACACCATCAGGAGACACTTGGTGAGAGAGGGCCGTGGTCGTTTCTCTGGAAGCTTCAGTAGGGTTAGACAGCCACAACCTCCCATTTCCACCATTAGACTAGAAGTGGAAAATAACAGTTTGGGCATGATTGGGCTGAGGGAGGGAGAGAACGTGGCACCTGGCAAGAAAGGCATTCTGGAACTTAGAAGGGAATGCAAGTGGAAGAGAGGGTGGAAGTGCCCTGTACAGGCCAGTTGTCTCCCGCCTTCAGGCTAATAGTGATTCTCTCATAACCACGTGTGGGGAAGGATGCTCTGTAATTCTACTTTATATTGACTATGGATCAGCACCCACCCCTAGCCCCCAGGTTCATGCGAGCTGGGAGGCATTGCAAAGCACCTTTATGTCTCATCCTCTTCCCGCTCCCAGCTCTGAGACAGTGTTGCGTGGGACTTCTTGTATGACACACAAGCAGCAAGGGCAGGGTCAGCTCAGGAGATAGCATCACGGACAGTTCTGCCTCTGCCACCAGAGTCTGTGTGTCAGTGATGGGGTGACCAAGGTCTCCTGCGGACCTACTTTGAGTCTGGGAGATGGATGATAGGCATAATCACTCCCTGTTTTATCGTCCTCCATCTCACTGCAGTGCTAACCGCTCACTTTCATTGTCCCAGAACAAATTGTTGGATTCTCTGTCTCTGAAGAAAAGTGAGGAAGGCAGTGTGCATCACCCCCTGTAGCTCTTACACACAAACACACACACACATGCCCACCCCTGGACACATGGAGGTGTGACGGGAACGTTAGTGGGCTCTCAAAAATGAGATTCCTTTTGCGTCCGATGTCAGAGAGAAGGCCTACCATGGCTGTTATCTTCTGACCGATGTTGGATTAGGAAGGCTGAAATCATCTCTTCTTCAGAAATTCTGAGAGTGCAGGTTCCGTGGCTGCCTTGCTGCCATGACGGGGAGGGCAGAAGCAGACGTGGGTTGGAGGGACCCCGTCTCTGCCACTTCCCAGAGGCACGGCCTTGAGTAGGCTTTTGAGGACTCATTTCCTCAGTGATCAAGGAGGGTGAACAACTGAAAGTAGGCTGTGAAGTCCTGTATGCAAAGCCTGTGTCTGTGTCTCGGCACCCTGTGCTCTGGCCATCAGCAATGGTGGCAGATGCCCTAAGAAGCTGCGGGGTGTCCAGGACCAACGAGCCGACACTGCCGCTTGGCACAGGGCACTCCTTGTCTGCTGGCCAGTCCTGCCCTTAGGTGTGCAAACATGCAGCGTGACGGGAGACATCTGTGAAAGTGGTGTCCACATGCATTTGACAGTGTCGCTGAATATAATGCGACACACTCCTGTGCCTGTCTAAATCACATGTTTAGTGTAAGTGGCATATCCTTTACAGGACTGTATGTTTTCTCCATCTGTTGACCTCAGTGTGAGGTTCCCAGCCCAATGAATTCCTGACGATTGACGAACCCTTGGGGAATGAGATGGTCAGCCCCATGAGACAGAAACCCCTTCCCCAGTGGGCCCACGTTTGGGGCTGGTCTAGGAGGTGGGGGCCTTTTGTCACTTGAGAAATTGTCTGCTGGGGGCCGCTGACTACAGCTCTGACATCTGAGCGTGAACTCCTGGCTCAGGCCTGCCCTGCCCCTTTGTCAGCCGCTCCTGCTGTCGTCACATGACCAGTGCGCACAGGGCCCAGGCCAGCGCTCCTCTTGATCCTGCCAGGTCTCAGCCCCCATCACTTCAGCCCCAGCCTGACTTCTGATGCTGACAGTCTTTCTGGGGAGGGCAGAGGAGACGGTGACAATTGATGCCGAAGAGGAGATGACTTGCCTCTAGTTTATGTAGATTATTTTCTCTTTTAGTTTTCATGTATATGACGTGATAAGAGTTCTCAATGCCTTTTACTGTGATCAGTGTCAGTCCCTCCCTCCCTCACTCCCACCCTCTGGCTTATCCTTTCATCACCTGGTGGAAATCTTCATCACAGACACCCCTGTGATACACGTGCACATTTCCAGGTGGGTACATGATGGTTTAGGAGGGCGTCACCTGTCCTGGTCCCTTGAATGGTGGGTGACGTTCTCTGATGACATGCTGTCCACTGCTGTCCAGCTGTGCCGGGTGAGTCCCTGTTCTGCAGTCCGTCTGGTCGTGCTGCCGTGCAGGGGTGGTGTAAACCATGGCACTTAGAGCTGAGGAATCCACATCCGGAAACGCAGCCTGGTGCACAGGCCGCATGGTTGGACTTGTCGGGGCTGTCGCGTGGCTCTTGTGAAGGCAAGGCAGCCAGACACAACAGGGTTTCCCTCTGAATGTCAGGAGGCTAGATGAGGGCAGCTGACTTTGTGTGAGTTCGGAAGGGGTGGGTAGAGGGTAAGAATTGTCCAGCTGCATGGACGGCGCTCCAAAATGGAAAGCCGTGGCCTTCTCAGGGAGGTTGTTGGCGCGAGTTAGGGCCCGCTTTCCCATCACAGCAGCCTTCGCCCAGCTCTCAGGCAGCCTGCTGATAATCAGTAAATGAATTTCACCTTTCCCCCAGCTCCTGAAAACCGAAAGATGAGGGTTGAGTTACAGGGCAAATCATGAGCGCTGTCTTGTTCGAACATGGAATTTCGAGCTGCACAGATGGGGGAAATTATTTTATTTGGGAGAACAAATTTAAGTTTGGCAGTTACCTGGAAGAAAATTAAGTTGCTGATTCCAAGTCCAATTCTCTGGCCTTCTGAAGAAGATAGATTGTAATCTTTAATTAATCTATCACTCACACCAAAAAAAAAAAAAAAAAAAGGGGAGGGGTAGGGTAAGGAGGAGGATGCTCATATAACGTTTTTTTTTTTTTTTTGCTGAAGCTGAGTTCCAGTATTAGGTGTGGTTGTCAGCACTGTCTATTTTCTTCTGTGTAGTTCTTTCATTTCCCTGTGAGTCTTAAGCCTCTGCAGGGTGCATGCTGAGGGCTGGTGTGTGCAAGCTGACCTGGTCTCCCATTGCAATAAAGATGAAATGGCAGGAAGGGTGACCTTTCTATGCCTTTGTCTGGAACCAACCCTCCTCTTCAAGGGAACACCTTTCCAGTGAACGTGCTCTGAACTCTTGAACCACCCTTCCCTCGACTGAACTTACTGCTCGAGCTGTAGTTTTATCATCAGGTGCCTCCAAAGACTGTGTTTCCTGCGTTTGACATCAAGATAGAATTTTTCATAATGCTTTACTCGTCATAAATTTGATTGTTAAGGGACCGGGTTAACCTTATTTCTAATACCAGCATCTGATTTTGAAAGCCTGATTTGGGAGTGTTTTTCTTTCTGCTACCTTCCTAAAATGCAGGGTGGAAAAGTATAAGATATGTCACCTGATACTGGAGAATTGTTTATTTCTGTTCATTTTGTCCTGAATAGTACCTAAGAGATACATTTGAAAACTTATCTTGTTTATATGTTTCTTCTGTTGCAATTTCTTCCATTTCCTGAAATAGTCGCTGTGGACAGCAAGCAGAATGATGGCTTTCCTGCGGCGGGGCTGACGGGGTCTTGGTCAGGAAGCAATCTGCAGACAGTGGAAGTGTGTGTCAAGACTGGAGCTATCATTTTCTGTTGTATATCACTGGAACACAGACCCTCGTAGCTCATGTCTGTCTTTTGCAGAGCCTTTCATGTCTGTTTTCTTGAAAGCATTTCCTATCTCCTCTGGTGTCTTCGTGTGTGACCCATAGTAGGTGCTCCAGACGGACACGTTGAAGCCAACTGTGGTGCTTAGCTCAGTAATTAGGTGTGCAGACAAAATCCCAGCAGCCCTGTGACTCGGGGTCCTCACTCTGTGCCTTGCCGAGCCTCGCTCTTTCTCCTAAAGTATTTTTGTGAGGATTAATTGAAATAACTTGCAAAAATACCCAGCACTCTGCCTCTCTGCTTGGCATGTGGTAAGCTCTCCTGTCACAGAATCTATTATTGTGGTTCTAGAAGGAAAACTTAGGGCATTATTTAGAGGGGAAGTTGCGATAGAATTTTAAAGAGTCTTCTTCTCTTTCAGTAAGCAATTCTGCATTGATAAGAAGGGGACACAGAAAAATGCAAAATATTTAGTTAATTCCTGTTGACGGAAGTAGGACTTCAGTTTCGAGGACATTATGTTTTAGGGTGCATGTGGATGCATTATAAAAATCCCGAATTCTCTTCGTGTATGGACAGATTTGCACATGCGTAACCTGTACAAATTGTAGTTGCAGTGGTCCTCAAGGAAATGAAATCTCTGCATGTGGCTAAAGCATGTTTTTCCTCTAAAGACAGGCAGCCAGTGACTATTAGTGCTAAAGTCAGAGTGAGGTGCCCTGGGTGATCTTTAACACAGGCGGTGACCCTGGAGCATTTATACATGGTGCTGAAATATGTTCATTTTCTTTATCTTGCTGTTAATGCACCTCTATTGAGCAGTTTACTCTCTTCGTAGATAGGGTCAGCTCCAGTGTAGATGTGTGGCACCATCCTTATGTTTAAATACAGGCATCTCCCAGGTCACAGTCACACATGCCCACCCCTACCCTGAGACCCCAAGATGCAGGCATTAGCATTCCTTCTTTCTGTTTCCACCAACACTTTCTCTGACTTCCAGTCTGTGATCACTGTCTTCGGAGAGAGTGACTGTTAACATATTTGGGGATGGCTGCAGAAAGCAAGTGGTAGCGATGTAGCTTGGACAGGATTAGTGTCCTGTGACAAGCAACAGCAGGAAAAGCAGAATCAGAAACCCAAGTGATTTTTGTGTGTTCATTAAGGGTAATCATTTATGTATTGAAGCACAATACCGATTCTGGACTTTGTCCCAGATATTACCATCATGTTGCTTGGATCTTGATTGTTCCACATCCATAAGTGTAGTGTCTGATACTCAGATACGTTAGCTGATTGCACATACATTGTCCTTGCTCAGGCATGGTTGGGATTCACGAAACCCCTGGTTTGGGGCAAGAGAAGGAAAAAGTTGGCTTTGGTTTCGATACACAAGATCTTGTGTGCTCTGTGTTCATCTGTGCTGTGTCCACATCTGTGTGTGAAGTCTGTGCTCCGGGCTTCGGATTACTCGTCCCTGGCTGAGCGGTGGGTGTCAGTCCTTGTCAGTCCTTGGAGCGCCTGCTATGCCCAGGGCAGGTTTTTACGAGAACTGTGTCCTTCACCCTGCACAGCTGGCCATTGGTAGCAGAGTTGGAAGTGAGGGATGAGGGCAAAAGTTAATTTTGACTTTGGAAAGGTCTTTGAACATATTGCTAGAACCTTACATAGTTGGAGAATTTCAGCTTAAGTGTGAAAAGCATTTAACAAAAATCTTTTGTTACAGAAGCACACATAGGAAAAAAATCTGAGTGACACTAACTGGACTATCCCCTTGGAGAGAAGTAGTAATTTAATTGTTCAGCACTGAGTTAATGAACTTTGTTAAAGAGCCATGGGTTCAAATTCTTCCTTCCTCACTAACTGACTGAGAGACACTGACATTGGATAAGCAATTAGGGTTGGTTACACCTCGAAATCCCATTCTATAAAGTGACAACTGTAATAGTACCTGCCTCCCAGGCATATATGCCAATTAGTATGACAGGACCTCAGAAAATGTGCCAGTGTTCCTTAGACCATTTCTTCTTTTTTCTTCCCTCCTTCCTGACTTTTTTCTCCTTTTATGAACATGTGTTGTTTCTGTAGTATGAAAAGTAAAAAGTAGTTACAGCTTTTTGTTTTGTTTTTAAGAGTCAGCCAAGAACTGGCAGGACTATCTTCAGGGATTAGCCTCTTGCTTGAAACCAGTTAAACAGAGGACTCTCTGAACAGAGAATAGAAAGAAAGAGAATGGAAAGAATTAGGCAGCCAAGCTTTCCACCTGGATGTAATAATCCTCATGGTTTTCTTAAGTGATGCTTCCTTAGAATAAGTCTCCCGAATTTCCTTTGGCACTAAATATTCCAGGATATGAAATGTAAGATGACAGAGATGATCCAAAAGCGATTCTGGCAACATTATCCTGCACAGTCCCCTGCTGCCGTTTTCCTGCATTTGGATACCTGGGTAAGGATACCTGACATTGTATGACATCCAGCTGAAAAAGGTAGCATATCATGTAGAGTCTGAAGAAGGCAAGAATTGATGTTTTGTTATGGCAGAGCCTCCAGACGGCGAGAAGACTGACAGCTGGACACTCAGAGGTAGAGAAAAAGGAACCTTATTTAAAGCCCTGGTGCTGGCCCAGGGGTATTGTTCCCCAAAGCTGAGCAATTCGGGGGCCTAGGGGAGCTCCTTTTATGCTCTGAAGTGATGACTCATCTCCTTGGCTACGTGTGGTTTCTACTGGCAACTCTTAGCAGTTATGTACAGCTGCAGAGTAGGGAGGTGATGCTTGCTTGTCCTTGGTCAGGCTAACATGACAGAGCTGCGGTTTCTGTAAAACAGGACACAACTACAACCCCCGGAGTACTGTGGAAAATTCCTGGCAGACGAACATTTGCAGATGAACAAATCAAAGGTTTTGACCACAGTTTAAGTAGCGACCTGTGTCTTCAGTCGCCCTTTAAATTTGGTCTCTGGCGTTTTAGGTCCCTGTAGTTAAGGCTGGAAGCACCACATTGCTTGCTGTTGTCAGGGAGTGAAAACTTCTTTACACAAACCAGTCTGCATAGGTGACTATTCCCCCCGGAATTGAACATCAGCAGCTGCTCACTGCACAGGTTCACACTGTGAGGCCTCGGGTGATCCAGCAAGCAAAGTGGGGCTCTCCTTTGTTTTTATATAAAAGACACGGAAATGCATTTCAAATAAACGGTGCTCATATCAGCCCCCCAAACTGGCATAACCCTGAATCATTATTCAGTGAAGGCATTTCTGCAAGAAGTGAAGATAATGAGCTCCAAGTGCTCTCATTTTCTGTCTGTCTTTCTTAATGCAGGGAAAATCGAGATGAAACTCTCAGTTAAAACCCAGATGAGGGGCCTGGGAGTCATCACAGTTTGATCCCTGAGGACTTTAGCCCAAGCTCTCTCTGTCGCCAGAACCAATAGTGAAGTGACAGGCTAGTGGAAGCAACAGAGCAAACTTTCCCAGTTAAATGTGTGTTTGCCTGCATGCATGTGCTCTGGGACTGCAGTGAGGAGGGTGTCTTTTCAGCAGAGCACACTATTTTTATTTCTCGCTCACACAAAGTGTCCCGTGTGCATTTACAGTGATCTGCACATGCAGTCACTCAAAGACCCAGGCCAGCATCTCTTGTCATACAGCTTTGCTGTCTGGCACACGTGGCTGTCTTCTTCACCACCAGAGCGGTGACCTGCAGCAGTGTCTCTGGAAGGGCACGTGTCAGGTCCGTTCAGCAGCCTGTTGCTTGGCTCCAGTCTCGACTGCGGGAGGCCCCGAGCCGTGAAGAAAAGCAGATGCGTGTGCGCAGTCTAGTCTTCACCAAAATGATGTTCCCTTTGCCTACAAAGGAGACAAGTAAGGAACTATACTGTCGGTTGGTACCATCCATATTGGGAACAGAGCAAAAGACGGGGTTTTATACAAAACCCTGTGACAATAGACTGAAGGGGTTATTTATAGCAAATCAAAGGAAATGCCACCTCGTGCAGGGCTAGTGAAGTCGGGAAACTTGTACTTCAGAAGCATCTGTGAAAAGCACTTTTGAATTAAATTAATATACATTTGTGAGTAGGAGGTTTAAGTGGATGGTTGTGATTATATTCTGACCACTGGGGCTAGATTTCAGTGAGAAGACGGTGTCCCCTGCGGGGAGTTAGTGGTGTCAGTGATGCAACTCAGGTTGGTTCATGGGGCGGGGAGGGGGGTCTTCACGTGTGACTTTCTCAGCCTTACACACTGCAGATCACCCCGACATTAAAGGATGCACTTTGGAATCTACAGACCTTAGGCAGATGAATATGAGAATTAGAATATCTTGATGTTTTATAGACATCTTAAGACAGTATTATAGTTAATTTTACAGTCAAATGACAGCAACAGATGTCTTAAGTAGCAAAAATGCCACTGTTTCATTTAGGACTTGGTTCAGCTGCATAAAGCAGAAAACCCAAAACAGCATTTGCTTAAATACATAAGGATTTGTTTTCTCATATAAAGGAAGTCCATGGCTAGGCAGCTAGTCCAGGCTGAACTGATGATCCCATAGGTCATACAAGCCTCCTCCAGCGTTTCTGTCATTCTCAACCACTATTCTGGACTCCAGTCACTGCTTTGAGTTCTAAGTCAGAGAGAAGGAGCGGGGAGGCAGAGGAAGAAATGATGAGCCTTCCAACAAGTCAGCTCCCTGTGAAGAGTTCCTCAGAAGTGCAGCTCAGTACTCACTAAGCTTCTCGTTGGTCAGTACTGAGAGTGGCTACACCTAGCTGCAAGGGAGTCTGGGAAGCGTTTCGTTTTGACTGATCGGACTGCTGCCCCTGTCTGTGAACCTTCTGATACCAAGGAGCGGGTAATGCATATTTCCCATCTCTCCTACTTTGTCTCCCACCAGAAGCTGCTTGCTACTAGTGTTGAGAACACTACCCGTGTGGGTGCCCCTGCCCTTGAAAATGAACCACTCCCACCTGCCTTTCAGAAAAGACTCTTGGCTACCTATCCCCAGACAGAGTGTAACAGGAGGGGGAGTTTTCATGCAGGACCTCGTCCAGAATTTGCATACCTCTTTTCTATGCGTTGGATCCCCCACCGACCCCCCAGTCATCTAGTGGGCTGTTTCCGAGTCCCATGTGGCAGCGTCTGCCAGGCTTGCCTCCTGACGCTCTCCTCTACTCCTGTGTTTCCACGTCTGCCTCGCTTTTTCATCCCACGACATCCAGTAGGAGGAAAACAATCAAATACTGCAAAAATAGTGAGGATGCCCTTTCCTGGGATTTACATGGACATTTTACACTCAAAAGGTGATTATTTCTCTTTATTTCAGGAAGTAAGGCTAGAGGAGGGGCTGTTTTCAAACATTGAAGGCAAGGAGGAGTCATTTTAAGAAAGAGAGAGAGTGGCTGTAAATAGGAAGCTCCATCAAAAGTCACTTGAACAACAACCAACTATCCTCTCACATTATGAGGATTCTGGAGGTCAAGTTTTTGGTTTGGTTAATTCAAGATCACCTGCACATCTTTAAGCACCTGCACCTTTGTTAACGGACCCTTTGCTTTCAGCGTGGGGCTTGCTGCGAAGCGGGCTCAACTCCTGCTCGCTGTAGGGTTGCAGATCCCTGGAAGCCCTTGCAGTGCCAGTGACCGGAGGCCGAGAGAACACAGAATGTGCCTGTCTCATGCACTCTTTAAAGAGAGGACGCCTTCCCAAGTGCCTCTGCTGGCTGAACACGCTCATGCTGTGTCTCAGTGCGTGTGCCCCAGTCTGGAGCTCTCATTGGGTGGCAGGGCCCACGACTGTGATAGTGACAGTTCAGGGCGGTGCTGGCCACTGCGCCCCAACCAGCAGCTTCAGTCGTGGCGGCCTTCATGTCCACACTGGAGGCTGCTCCCTCAGTGGGAGCACCGTCTCTGCTCCAGCTGCAAAGGCCTTCACTTGGCCGGTGGAAATTACGCCAGCACTCAGCAGAGTGGGGCCCTGACGGAGAAGCCGCCCGGTGGTTATAGATCCTGTCTGAGTACTATATTGAACATGCCAGATCCTGAGAGCCCTGGATAGAAGAAGGTGGGGCCCAAGGCAGTTCTCAGTTTTCACTCCCGTAGTGGTGGAGACCTGAGGCCCATGCTGCCGAGACCTTGCCTTTTGTGCTCCCTGGGTTGTGGAAGAAACACCGCCCTCGGAATAGGACCCCATCAGAGGCTGGGCTGTCCCGACAAGCCATTAATGAAAACTGAACGCTCACAAATTGCCTGTCCCCAAGGTTCCATTGGAGCCCTGTCCCACTGCTGATTATTCAGGACGGTTGATACTTTAATCATCAATAAACTAACATTTCAGTAGTCTGCCATAAACTCGTTTTCAATGAAGAGATTGTTACTGGGACACTGGTATGGAAGATGACCCCTCCTGGTCTGCACCCCTCATTTCACAGCCTCCGTTGTCGGGCTCGCGGGTTCCAGGGGAAGATCCACTGCGTGCAGAACCCACGTTTCTCCACTTTCAAAAATCCGATGACCACATTGACCTGCTTATTCTGACCAAGATCTAGCACACACTTTTGCTTTAAAGTGATAAAAAAAATTGAGTTTTGAGAGCAAATATTTTAGTAAGGAAATAGGAAACTGATACTAGTGTTCTCTCTGATTAGGATGGCTAAACACTGCATATTCTAATAGATGCTAATGCTTATTATTAATACATATCTGGTTCCTTAATAATGTAATCAGAATTAATGATTTATTGACACGTTAAACGCTTCTCTTGTGTACTGTCATCTCCTGTCCATGAAGTGTTTCCTCACCTGCAGGTGAGGAAACCAGGTGGGCTGAGTTGCATGCTGCCGATGCTCAGAGCTGTCTCCCTGGCACAGCTGAGTTAAGACATAACTGTGTGCGCGGAGCCTATCTCACTCACTGGGTGCCCAGACGGACAGCACCTCCCCGTGGGCATGCTCAGCCGGGAGCTCAGCACGTCAGCGCTTCTGTGGAAGGACAGGTGTCTGCACAGATGCTTACAGGTCCCAGCACAGGAACGCGGTGTCGCTCCCGGTGTGGTTCTGAGGAAGCAGTTACGCACCTGGCCGTCATGGAGAGTTTCAGATTACCTGGCCTTCCAGTTGTGAGCGCGTTCTGCGTCTGATTTCTCCAGACCTGAGCCAGTGGGGAGAGCAGCGTGGTGCCCTGCTGCCCTCGGAGGGCTGCTGAGTCCCCGCTCTGGAACAGGTCTGCATTCGTGGACTGGAGCTGCCCCCACAGAATGCCACAGGCGTGGCATTTATTTCCTCACCGTTTCGGAGATTAGGATGGTGGCTGGTGGTTTTTCCTGAGGTCTCTCTCCTTATCTTGGAGATGGCTGCTGTCGACTCGTGTCCTCATCGTCATCCGTCTGGGCATAGCCCCGGCGTCTCTCCTCCCAGGACACCAGTTATAGTGGACTAAGGTCCACCCATATGACTTCACTTAACCTTCTCTTTAAAATTTAGCTCTAAATGCCGTCACGCTGGCTGTTGGGGCTTCAGTAGATGAATTCGAGGTTGAGCGTCAAGTGGTATTACAGCAAATAACCAAGAAATCGCTCCACCCTCATCTCTGCTCAGGGAAGAAGACAGTCCTTAAACAAATCCACGTGGTTAAAGAGTGACACGATGGTTCAAGCTGTATGAAGTGCAGCTAAGAGCAGGAGCCTCTGACCTTATCTAGGGTATAGAGAATACCTCCCCGAGGAGTGCAGTTCGAAGTGAGGCGTGAAAGGGAGGTGGCAGGTGGGAGCAGGGCTTAGGGCCTGCAGGCCAAGCAGATAGCATTTGTCATCAGGACTTTAAGGCTTGCTCCTTACACAGCAAGTTCCAGCAGCTGAAAGGCAGCCAACACTGCGCACGCCTAGAAAACAAGAGCAGAGATGGTTCGAAAGCAGCCTCCTTACCACTCTCTGGTCATGTCTGACACTGGAGTGGCAAATAATTTAACAAGAATCGAGAAAAGAAAAGATGGCTTGTGATTAGTGGTTTATATGGTGTTTGTTGAAATACTTCAAAACTTCCAGGTCCCTAAGACAGTTAGGAATTTATTTTTAAAATATGAATGGATGGGATTCGTTCAAGATGTGGTCCAGGAACCTGGATGATTAGTAGGCGCTCTGCTTCACTTTGAGAATGCCCCACCGAGAGAGACAATCTGAGGAAAGCTGGCAGAACACACACTTGCAGAGAACTTGCAGGCCTGTCAGAATGCCTGCTGGAGCCAACCTGTGGGGCTAGGGGTGGCCACTCCTCACGGACTGTACACACTGGAGGCGGCTCGTGTAGACAGCTTTCTGCCTCCTGCGGCGTCCTGTGAGAGGGGCACTGCGTCCCCCTGGGGCATCCTGTGAGAGGGGCGCCGCATCCCACTGTGGCATCTTGTAAGAGGGGGCATCGTGTCCTCGTGTGGCAACCTCCACAGGATCTTGGAAGCTGTGACTTTAAGCAAAAAGACATTCAACCAAAGCAGGTCCTAGAATAATGTCGTGGTGTCAGCCGGGAGTTTTTCCCCTTCAGCTGCTGATGAAATAAAATAACAATACAAGACCCGGTGACCTGCCATCTCCCCGTTTTACAGTAGCAAGAGCTACTGGTTATGTCAGGAAGAAATGAAAATCAAAAAGATGAACACTCATCCACAGTTGAAAACACCAAGAACATGATTTTTGAAATGTCTCTCGGAGAAACGTGCTGTACACCAGGAGTCCACAAACCGGGGCCCCTGGGTCAAATTCAGCCACCACCTGTGTCTGCGAAGGAAACCCTGTGGGCACTCGGCCAGGCCCGGATGGTGGAGTCATGCCGGTGGCTGTCTCCTCACATGTGGCAGTTCGATGGAAACCGCAGTGGTGGACACCCGAGGAGCCGGCACACTTCTCTCCGTCCCGTCGGAAAGTCCACAGACTGTTCAAGACCGAAAATGAGTTTCTGGCACCCTCAAACTCTTAGGTTTGCTTTTTCACCCTTGGAATATAAATGAAATGATCAAATAAAAGTATTTCAGTGAAGCTATTAGTGACTTATTTGAGTTTAGGAAAAAAGCAAAGTTGAAGAACTTTTAAAGATTATGACCACTGTTTCTGAAATGAAAATTAGATCTGTACCAGGTAACTGAATCCAGCTGCAGGCATTCATTGAACATGCATCACGTTCTGGTGATTCAGCACGGCATTTCCTTTCACCGTGGAGAAAAGCTCGTTTCAGCTCTTCGTTGTCCGTTCCCTCCCAACCTGCTCTGGCCTTGTTTACTTCACCTGGTCAAAAGAAAACCGGTTCAAGAGTTCTCATCCCTGATGGGTGTCCTGCCTGGCACCGGTGATACACAGATATGTCACAGCATTTGGGCAACTCAGGTCATCCGATAAGTGCATTTTACCTCTAGGCTTGCTATCCAAAGTGTAGGATTAAGTCATTTAGAATGCACTTGATTCCTATACTATGTAGTGATTTTGCCAATGTTGTTCCATTTTATTTCCTGGCCCAGAATGATTTCCATTTGCTAGCCTGCAGATTAGCTGCCTAATCTCCTAACGAGCTCTTCGATCACATGGTCTGGAGCGGCCCCTCTCCTGCTGCCACCAAGTGACTGATTTGAGAGACGGACAAAGTGCAGACACATGAAGTCCAGAGAGTGTGATTAATGGTCGATCCAACTTTCTCTGAACCAAGTATCATGACTTAATGGGAAATCCTGAGGAGATTAAAGGGGGGAATTACATTACCATGAATAATATAAGAAAGTGATATTCTGTCTAAAAAGCTTTTGAGGGCAAGTGACTTGAACAAATATATTAACAGAGCTTACAGCAGATCCAATCAGGCTGAACGCTCCCCAGAATTTACTTTGAAATAAGCTTTATATATCTGAGATGTGAAGAATGAATCTCCTAGTGACTGGCAGGAAAGCTATTAACATGCAGATTTTAATTCTGCCTGACGCTTTAGCGGTCCCTTTGTCCCTCCCTCACTACACTAACCTCTCCCATTACAGATGTAGTCCGCCTGGCACACCTCGACGCCACAGCCACGCTCCAGAGAGCTGAGAGCTATTTTCCTTACTTCATTCTAACTTCTCAAAACCAGTTCAAATCGGTATCATCAAGGCGCCAATCAGTCAATTATGTTCAGAAGTATGAGTTATGTTGCTCTGATCTAGCCATCTGCTGGAAGTGCCAATGCAGGGATACATTTGGGGGCGACACTTGGCATTTAAGGTAGTAATCTGCTTTACAAAACAAGGTGCACATTAACTTACAATTAAGCCATGATGTTAATGAGGCTACGGTGTGTGATGGGTTAACGGCTACAGCCAAAAGGCAAATGTTGAAATGAAGGCGTTTATTTCCGAACCAACAAACCTGAACTGAACCATTACAATAAGTCCCATTAGCATTCTGGTTATTGGACAAAATAATTTCATCTTGCAAACTAATTGAATAAATTGGAATGACCTGGAAGAGTGCCGTGGCAAGCAGACAGAACAGCTCGGCATGAAAGGCAAACTCATTTCGAGTCCACGGGCCCATCGATTCCTTGAGAGATTACTTTTAAGTTGATGAGAAGTGAAAGTTAAAAACAGGATCCCTCCATTAAGGCGGGGCCATGCTCAGAAGGGGCTTTAAAGCAAATTTTTAAATAAACTTTAGTTTTTATTTCATTTTTTTAATGTAGGGATCGAATGTCTTTGAACAAAGCTACACACCAGGTGGGAGAGTTAGTTCACCATTTAGAAAATTCTCATTCTGGCCTGAGTTGTGCTATTTTATTCTTCCAAGCAGCACTAGAGATTAATGAAGTACTAGACCAGTGGACGGAATGGATGACGCCCAGGACTGCTGCCAGCGCTCAGAGGACACTTGTCCACAGCCCAGGGTCCTGGCCCCGCCCATCCGGTGAGAAGGGGAAACACCGGTCCCGGCTAGGGGTCCAGAGCCGAGACAGTAGCAGAGCTGCAGAGCTGCAGTGAGAGGCTGTAGATAGCCGGCTTGGACATGATGCACTTTCCATACTTGGGCCAGTGTGGGAGAGAAGTCAAGAGTTTGAAATGAGGATGCAAAGCAAAAATACTAATGGCTGACCTCACTTGTGATGAGGGTAAAGAGAAAATAAGGGAGTAGCGGAGGTGGTGGGCCTCATCGCTGGGTGAAGACTCAGGATTGATGAACGCATCTGTTACAACGGTGTATCACAAAGGCGTTTGAGGACAAATGTGGTAGTTTGAGTAGTAGGCACTACATCATGCAGATGTTAAAGAATTGTAAGGACTTTTTTTTTTGAGGAGAAAGATGCACTTATTTCATCTAGTTGTTCCTCTTG
Source organism: Solenodon paradoxus (assembly GCA_004363575.1). Taxonomy (NCBI): domain Eukaryota; kingdom Metazoa; phylum Chordata; class Mammalia; order Eulipotyphla; family Solenodontidae; genus Solenodon; species Solenodon paradoxus. The sequence continues at coordinate 94,970 of RJWH01004055.1, read as the reverse complement.
GCTGTCCACCCCCCCTGCCCCCACCTCCCTGTCCCAGGGATACGTGGGGACTGTCCTCAGCGGGAGGCTGTGGACCTAACTGCAAGGCCACTGGAGCACACCAGTGCTTATTTATTTATTTTGCAGTAACTTAGATTTTTACACATTAAAAATAAACTCATATGTGTAGGTTCCCCACATATGCAGTTTCCCCTTTCCTAAAGACATATGTCAGCACACCCTGCCTTCCACCACATCATGGAGTGTTCTTCACCACTGTCCGGTGGGCTCCGCTGCCCTCTCCCCGCCTCCCCTGACTCCTGTCCCGTTAAGGCTCTCAACCTCAGTTCTTTATTGCCAGGGTCCAAGGGTTGGTTTTGCTTCATCTGTTCCTTCGTTGTTGTTTTTATATTCACATTCCACCTATGAGTGAGGTCACCTGGTATCTTTCTTATTTTGGCTTATTTCACTTAGCATCATCCCCTCTAGATCCATCCATGTTGAGGAAACATAAGGATTTTGAAAGGGAGCTAAGAAAAAAAGGATACTTCCTGTCATTTTCCTGTTTTATATGAAGGTGATTTGTCTTTCAGTCTACGTGAATTTTATCAGGAGAAGAGGGCAGTGCTCGTGTGAGCTTATGCTTATTTACATTAACTTTTTAATTATTAATAATCTAACATTTTCTTCATGACAAGTATGATATTATTTGTTTCTGTATGTTATTTCATATTTCCATCTCATCAAGGAACAATAGCCATTTTAATTAGAATTTGGAATCCTACAAATCACAAGTAGGTTGATATTAGATCACTTTCAAAATTGCTCTTTGAAATCAGAGAAGGTAATGACTCAAGGATTTTCTTCTTTCTCCAGGTTGCTTTGGCTACTCAGGGCCTTTGTGTTTCCACACACATTTTAGGGCCCTTTATTTCTGTAAAATAATGGCTTTGAACTTTCAAGAGGGATTGCATGGAATTGTATATCACTCTGGGTGGCATGGGCATTTAACAGTTAATATTTCCAATCCATAAGCATGGAATACCTTTCCATTTATATCTTCTTTAATTTTTTTCCTTTTTTTAGCTAAATGTTTAACCCTAAAGTTGACCTAACGTAGTGAAGACGTGGGAAATATTTCCATGCACTTACTGCAAGTGCTGGAGCATTCCTCTGGGCAGGCGCTCTGCTCCCTTGTCACTCTTTCCCAGGAAAGGAGTCTCCTAAACCAGAGGAGTCCTGGGATGCCTTTGCTCCTTGGGCCCAGTGTTAAGTGTGAGCACCCGAAACGGAAGGCAGGCGCTTCAGCCTCAGTCTTAGCACCCCAGCCTCCTTCCAAGTGTCCCTGAAAGAGCAGGCCCTGTCTCCTCTCATCATTTTTGTTTTCCCTTCTCAAGGCTACCCCCAGGATTGCTTACCATTTTGCCAGATCACTATGAGCAGATGGCCTCCACTGCTCCCTTCCAGGGCTCAGTACCTGGCAGGTGTGGTTTCTGGTCGCTGTCACCACCACTGTTGCATGTGGCAGCAACACGGAGGGTCAAGAACTGAATGAGCAAGGACTCCTGGCTGTTTTAGTAGCTCTTCTTCGGGGTTGGGCAGCCTTGACTTCCTAGCCGACTTAGTTTCTTACCTATCACCTGGGGCTCCCTCTGGAAGAGAATGATGGACAGGTCACTGGTGGAGTGACCCAAAGACCAAGGTGTTTCCTAATGGCCCTACATTTCACATTTAAATGTGACCTCCAATTAAAACTCAATTCTTTTGACCCTATTCCCCTCCAAAAGATAACGTAATACTGTTCTAATGAATCCATCTCATGCCGTAAATTGCCATCTGACTTACACGAAGCCAGCTGCTTCCATAGGAGTGTTTTACTTGGGACGCTGGAAGAGAAGGTACACTGCTGCCTCTGCAGCGTGGAATCCTCATGAACAAAAGCACTGGGGGTGACTTAAAGAGACTAGTATGAGTCTGTTCATCATTTGATACCATTTTGTAATTCACCTTCCTGTCGGGTGCTGCCAGTCTACAAGGAAATTCACTTCTCCCGAGTCAGGCCACCATGGCCAGAGAAGCACCTGGTGGTCTGGAGTCCTGGACAAGGCATGTTCCCCTGTGGGGACTTCAGCACCCGGTGTTCGCTTATGTCTCTGGCATGTACACCCCCTGCCTGAACAGAAGATTTTTTTCTGCAGCTCTCTTAGTTGTTTCTCTTCAAAAAGAGAAGTTAATTATCATCCATTCCTGCTTCAGTTCCTCCCCTTTTTCCTTCCTCCTTCCTCCTCCTTCCCGTCTTCTCTCCTGTTTTATCACTTAGGTCCTGAGAGCAGGAACCTTCCGTGGAGAAGATGGCCTGTTGCATTCCCTGGTCCCGAGAGGGGGATGGGAGGCCATGCCAAGGGGCACACAGGGTGGCACCAGGTCGAGCAACAGGCAGGGGTGGGGGCACTGTGGGCAAGAGTGGGCCTTCGTTGAGCTCTGTACCGAAGGCCCCCGGAGACAGGGTGAGCTGGCTTAGCATGGGCTCGGTGAGTGCTATCCTCCAGTGTCTGCTCTCTGGCCATGGGGACATCAGGGTGGTAGCTGGTGGCCGGCAAGGAGAGCCAATAATGGAGGTGGTTGGGCTGTGGACTCTGGGTTGGCTAGATTGTACTTGGAGGTGATGCTGTGAACTGGAAGAGTTACCCCCTGGGGGCCGTCTTTGTATCAGGGCTTAGAGTCCAGAGAGATGGCAGAGGTTTTCAGTTCCCTCCACAAGTGTGAGAGGTTGGGCATGGGGACCAGCAGGCAATTACCTGGTGCTGGTGACTGTGCCCCATGGGCTTGGAGGCCAACCTGCTGGTAGTGTTGGGGCACATGACTGTGTGCGGGAGGCTCCTGGGGGGCTCCCTGAGATTAGCCCAGAGAGAAAAGGCTAGAAAGACAGTCTGGTGACAACAGGAGCTGTTTGATGTTCTGCTGTGGACTTGACACATCTCCTGAAAGCACTTGGAAGGCTTTGAGGTGGAGAGGCGGCAGGTCTGCGTTTTAGCAGATATTCTGAGTAACGTGTGTTGGCAGGGGCTGACTGGGCAAGGCTCGCACTGCCCCCGCCCCTGCCATTCGCATCCATTTGCTGAGAGGAAGTGATGGAGGCAGCCTAACCTGTTGCACGGGTGTGGTAGTGTGGCTGCGGAATCGGTAACCATCTGTGTGTGGACATGGCACGAAAGTAAGAGTAGTCTTGGGGTGTTCGCTGTGATTGCTCTAAATCCCTGAAGTACCCAGAGTGTGGAAAATGCACTGACCATCCATTAGGAGAACAGATGATAGACAGATGCATGCAAATGTACTTAGGTGGGTCAGCACATAGGCAGACATCAGTAAAGATATAGGTATGTCTATACATTTATACACAGCGGGGTATGTGTGTGAGAGGGAGGGAGGCAGAGAGGGAGGGAGGGAGAGAGGGAGAGAGAGGGAGGGAGGGAGGAAGAGGGGGAGGGGGAGGGAAGGAGGAAGAGAGGGATTTGTCTTT
>RJWH01004055.1:45000-91371 GCA_004363575.1 Solenodon paradoxus | reverse complement strand
TGTCTTCCATTTCTGAGTTGCTCCCTGAAGTGAGCCAGATTTGATGACTGCCGAACCCACAGCCCCCCAGCCCCCGAATGAATGGCACCGTGTGCCCCCCCCCCCACCATGGGCATGTGCCCCGGAGCACAGGACCGCCCCTCACAGTGTCCAGCCCTCACCAAGCAGTAATTGTGCTGTGTGGCAGCCTCTTCTCCCCAGAAGTACTGACTGAGAAGAAAGGGCCCAGAAAACCCAACCAGTTCTGGCAGGTGGTGGCTTTTGTGCCGTTTAAGGTCCAGAGGAAGGTGGGGATAGCAGCAGGATGAAGGAGTGTTTGGAAGGAATTTATAGTGGCATGCTTCCTGCCGCCTTTCCTATGTCATAATTTGTAGTTATAAATGTAGTTAATGCTATGAATTTTTAAAAACCAAAAACAAATCCTTCTGGTTTCTTTTAATTCTCTAGAAACATGCATGTTTCTAAATTTACACACACACTCCTGTCCTAGCTGGAGAAGGGAAGCGATTCCAAGGCAAATTAAGGGACAGGTATTCCCTCTTATTCCCTCACTCATGTTTCAAAACGAGCATTGCCTTCGTGTCGTACATCTACTGCGATCAGTGCTGACTTGTGAAACACATGGAACGGGGCTTTGATCCCTGAGATTTTGAGCAAATTACCGATTCTCTCTGCCCCTCAGCTTCCTCATGTACTGGGTGACAGCTAGCCTCTGTCTCAGAGCCGGTGAGTCTTCCTGCAGGTGAGAGGTGCGCCTTGTTCACTACACTTCACCAAGCGTGTTTCATGACCTGGGATTTTCACGCGTGGACGCTGATGGCCTGTGGCTCACGTCTCTGGCCACTGCCTTTCCTACAGTATGTGTTCACTTCTCGTCTCAGCGTCATGTTTAATTAGGGACGTGCCCTGGTTTTGTGGCCGGCACGTGGTCATACACCTAGTAGACTGCAGTGTGGTGTAAACATGACTTCCACGTGCCCCGGGAAATAGCATTCGTGGGGTCGCTCGTGTTCTTACTGTGCCCACAAATGCTGGAGGAAGACTCTCCCAAGCATTGACAAGTAGAAAAATGAGGATGCCAGCTTAAATAAATGTTATCCCAATCTCTGTAGAATCGTGATTTGTCCGATTTTTAAAGGTGTCGGCTCTGGGTTATTTATTATTCAGCTGTAATAATAAATTGCAGCTGAGGCGATCCAGGGACTCGCGTGTCGTGGAGGGAGGAAGGAAAGTGAGGGAGAAGGGCTGCGAGAGACAGAGGTCCAGCCAGACCTGAGCTATTAATCATCGCTCTCCATTATTTCCTGAAGATTCATTCATTGTTCCATAGGTACCTAGAGGGTCAATTAGGGACCACAGACAGGCTTTTTCAAAGACACAGGAGGGTCAATTAGGCCCTCCTTATAATTTTCTGCTTTAGCAGCAAATGCCAGCCTATTGCACATCAGATGCAAGGGAGTTTGGAGATAAACAGGGTACTTTCCCTCCTCCTCTAAAGAGAGAAGGTAGGGGAGCCAGCAAGGAGAAATGGGGACAGCTGACTCGTGATAACATATGGCTCCCTGTCGGGCTGTGGCTCAAATGAGGCAGAGGGCGTCTCATCGCTGAGACTTGTGGGGAGCAGAGTTCCTGCGGGGTCAGAGCACCACACATGTCAGGAGTTTCTATGATGGAATGGCCTGTTCCCCCGTCTGCGGAGATTCATTCATCCTGGGTGCGATCTGCACTCCTCTGGTGTGAGGGCACAGAGACAGAGTGTCTCCCCTGAAAAGGGCACCTGAAGCCAGTTGAAGTACATCTCCAGACCACACTTGGGGCTGCCGCTGTCCGCCCCCAGCTGGTGTCCATGTTTAGGAAAGACGTCAACTAAATGCATTTAAGTACTATTTTGCACAGCAGTAATTTTGGTTAGTTTTCTCTGGGCTTGATCAAGTTGGAAGCGCAGTACAGTAAGATCATAGCGGGTGAGAATTGTCCCGAGTGAGGTGCAGGGAGGGCACTGGAAGGGAAATTGTCACAGCAACTTCGTGCTCAGTGACCCCGTTCCTTCTATGCCTTCAAAGTGGGCTGTTAGACTTTGTGCTCATCTCTGAGCACCTAGCGTCCTTAGCACAATGAAAGATGATTTTGTTTTCCCTCGAGGTCCTGTGCTACATCTCCCATCGCGTAGAGCTATTGGTGCTAAAGGGAAATGAACAACTTTCAATGTGCAAAAACCAGCTCCAACTTTAGTGGTTTTTTTCCCTGGAATCTTGATAATACTTCTGAGCCCCAAATTGCAGCAAATGCTTGTTGAGAGCTGCCTTTGAGTAAACACACCGCTGTTTTGGGGTGTTGGGGCTGTTGGGGACGTACTAGAAACTGGGGGTGCGGGGGAGCCCTTTGCTCTCAGTTGTGGAATGTGGGGTCCTGGACTCTGGGGCCTCTTCCACTCTTGACTCCTCTATGATTTTCGGAAACCCAAGTAGGAGTGGAGCTAGAAGGGACACTGTTCTGCTGAATCCTTTGCTGAAAGAGGCCCTGAGTGTGCCTCCCCTCAACTGGGGACTGTCGCTTTGCTCCCTGCTGCCGTCTCAGAGTCTGGGCCAGTGCTGGCTGTGCGGCGGGTCTCCAGTGACTATTCATTGACTGAATGAGCTAATGGTCGGGGCCTGATTCTGTGGAACTGGTCTCACTCCTGGCCTCCAGAGACGTTGCTTTCATCCTGGACAGCGCCGAGCCCCTGGCTGCTGTCAGCTCAGAGGTGCCCTTGTTCACGACACTGCTGTTTTCTGACCCCTGGAGATGAATCGGAAAGGCCGCTGGGCACTGGGACATGTCACCGTCATGTGTCCATTCTGGCACCTATCCCAGAGCAGGCAGGTTGGTGGCTTACACGTGTCTTGTTGGGACTGCCGGATTTTTGTGTTGATGAAATAAATTAGTTGCCCACATTTTTGAAATCAGGAGACGGTATCACAGCTGGGTTTCCTGCTTCCCTTGGAAAAGCAGAGCTGGCGCCATCTGTTTGTGCTGCCCCAATGGCTTGGCAGGACCTGAGCAGCACTGCCCCTCTCCAGTGTGGGCAGTGCCCTCTCCTTCTCATAGGGCCCAGCAGGCCCCTTCCCTGGTTCGAGAGACTGCCTGCCTCCTAGGCACTGGGGTTTGCAGTGCCACGAATTCCTGGGCCTGCTGCTGGCACTCTCAGTGCCATCACAGGCCCCCTGACTCCAGGCCTCCAGCCCGCTGAGCGGACAGACTCCCCGGCTGCAGTGCAGCCGCACGGATACTCCGGCAGCAGGCGCGCCAGCCTCGCTCAGTCCTTTCTCTTTCTCCAAACTGACTTTTCCAGACTTTCCTGAACCCTGCACCCACTCTGCACATGAATCCTTCAGTGTGTTGTGCTCCCCTTCATACTCCATTGTTCCTGCAGTACCCGCCACAGCCACCATGGCGGAGGGTCTGGCCACCTCTCTGCCGGCCACCCGACCTCCCCTGCATCTCAAGGTCTCTATTGTTCCTGGTCACGTCCCGGGCACCCAGACCAGAGCTGGCCCCTGAGAAAAGGACACTGGGTCTGTCCGGCTGGATCTTGATAAATGGCAGGCACCGTGGCAAGGACAGAAGAGACTGGAGGGGTAAACAGGGCTGAGGCCTGTAGGATCGGGGAAGTCCCAGAACGACTCGGGACCTAACCCTCAGGGCAGTGGAGAGGCTGGGGCAGCAGATGGACATTCTGGAAGCAGCCCTCGGCCAGCTGCTCTAGGAAGGACAGGCTTGCAGAGGGCAGGGTGAGCAGCAGGGGGATGGCGCAGGCGGAGATTGTGGCCAGGGCGCAGGTAGAAATAAGACGTGATGTTGACGTAGTGCTGCGCATGAGTGGAGGAGAGTCCAGCGTGGGAGGGCAGTCGTGATGTAGCCAGCAGCTTTATGACAGTGACTGGACCCGGCTGCTCTCCTGGTCCCTCAGCGCCGCCTGGGGCATACAGCAGCTGCTTAAAACCTGCAGCGGCTCTGAGTACAGTGTGCGACTTTAAATAGTAGCAAATATCTACTGGCTTGGTTTTTAGTTGCATATATTTCTGTGTATTCCATGTGGATTTTCTTTGCCTTTCTTTTTCTTCTTAATCCTGCTCTTAAGGGAAACCCCCTTCTTCACAGTAGCTTCTTGGTCGAGCTCTAACTAATGACTTTAATCGTGTGAATGTATAGAGAAATGGACAGGAAAATCCTCAGTCCATTTGTCTTAGAGACCCCAAGTGTACAGGCACAAAACCACAGCTTCCACCCTTTTTCTCCCCCTTTATTTCATACTTTACCTCGATTTATGACTTGGCTTACAGTCTGTTGCAAAAGCCCAGCTCCCTAGCTTCTTCCTGAATCTACATTTTCTATTTTGTCTGAAATAGCCACAGTCTCAGGAGGTTCTGTTATATTGCTTCAGAGAAATTAGTGACATTGAAGAGTTCTCATCTTTTTTTGCGTGTAATTTTGGTTATAAGAGGAAATTTGCAAAGCTGTTTTTTTTTGCCCTTCGTCTCTGCTGTTTGAGAGATTGTATTAGATGCTATTTGATACAAAAATACCCAAATAGTAGGGATTTTCTCCATGTAGTAGCTTAGAGTAAGGTAGTATCACCAAAAGAGGAATCCTTTGTAGAATAAATTCTGAGCTCTGTTTGGTCTAAAATTTTTCTTCTTTAACTTCTTGTAAGACGTGACATGGAAAACTAATTTCAGTGACTCCCAGTCTAGAATCACTAGTGGCGGCATCCTGTTAATGTCAAGAGTAAATCTGAGTGGTAAATTTTGTTTTGGAACTAATTCTTCAGTCATTAATTAACAAAAATGCACTGAGTTCCCGTGTTAAGAATTTTAAGCTCTGAAGGCGTAGCGATTGAAAACTAGAGAAATAAATAGAAGAATTCTTTAAAAAATTTAAAGCCATGATTGTGGTATGCTGCTGTTTTTACTTCTGATTGCTAGATACGACAAGTAACTTTAGACTTAGCAGCTGAGAACAGCACTCATTTATTAGCTTCCAGCTCTGCAGGTCAGGAGTGCACAGCGGTTCGGTGTCCTGCTCAGGACATGTTCACAGTGGCATGGGGGCCACATTCTTTTCTTGAGACCCCAACTTAGTCACGTTGGCAGGAGAATTCAGATCGTTGTGATTGCAAAATTGAGGCCTCCCTCTTCTGTCCCATCAGCTGGTGGCTGCCTCAGTTCCCAGAGGACCTACATTCCTTGTTGCCTGGACCCCTCTGTCCTCAGCACCTTCAGAGAAGGATCCCTTGTGCATTGAGTTTCTGCTTGACTCTCTGTCCTTGACTCTCACATCTGGGCCCATGTTTCGAGGGCCTTTGTGATTAGCACACTCTTCTTATCCTAAGGGCAATCGATCATGAACCTTAGGTAACATCTGCAAAATCAGTATGCCCTGGTGGAGCAGCAGTGCGTTCACCACCTTTGGCCTGTGTTGTCCAAATGCATCCCAAGGATCAGGATTGGCATCCCCAGGCTGCGGGGTGAGAGTCGGGGGAATAATGAAGATGAACAACTGGTGTTTTTCCCTCTCTCTTTCTGCCGGCCTACCTGCTCACTTTCCTTTCTGACTGCACCTTTCCTTTGAAAATACATACATACGTGTATGTGCAACATCCCCTCCTGGTCTAGGGTAGTGCTTGGTGGAATCACTGCGAAAGGCCGGGTGTACACCAGGGGCCAGGAATCTGGGTGATGACTTAGAATTCACCTGCCAAAGCATATTATTTTTTTTGCTAACAAAAACAAAGCCTAGATCTTGTCAAAGACTGTTTCAGAGGCAGTAGTTTAGAATGAAAGAAGGGGAGGCACCTAAGGAAGCTGTAAAACATGAAGGAGATTAGACCGAGCCCTTCCATGGGATCAGAGTCAGTCATAGACAGATGTGCCTTTGCTTGTGAACCAAGCATGTGACTCTGCTGAAGAGGTAGAATCAGGGTTTGAAAGGAGGATTGGATAGTTCTGTATTGGCTTCTTAACTTACCAGCAGATGGAGTGGAGATCAAAGCGTTGGTGGCCCTGTCTGAAGCGGCAGAGTCAGGATCGCTGTAAGGATGAAGCAGCAGGAAGTGACGTCCAGCCGTCACTTAGGTGTACAGTGGGCACTTAGCGAACGCCCCTCCCATTGTCCTTTTCTCTGCGTACACTTGTCAAATCAGACCAGAGCTTAAACCCTATGTTTGATCCAGGAATTCGGAAGTTAGAAATTTTGCTTTTTTCCAAAGTGAATGTCTAGCAGGCAGAAGAAAGGAAACAGGCCCAGGGATTCTGGGAAGGTTGCCTCATCTCCTGCTCCAGACAGACTTCCTCTGAAATCTCATGTGATCTCAAAAGCCTCTGGAAGTCTGCCTTCTCCTCCCAAACCCCAGGCAACGTCTGCACTCTACTCCTAATAGTCTTGTTGCATGAGTGTAAGAACTAGTGTTTAATTACTTAGCAGATTACATACACACCCCCAGGGATGGATGTTCGCCCTTTGTTCTTGCTTCTCATGGTGTCCTGGCCTGGTCTAGGCAAGCTAGGCGTGAAACGTGGGTCACTTATGGAGACACACCCCTGGGGTCCCACGTGTGCCAGCCTGTGTGCGCTGGCTCCTCAGCCTGTGTCCTCCGCCCACAGTGCTGTCTGGTCTCTCTGGTCTCCACTCTGCAGCTGAAGCGGCCTGGCACCAAGCACAGCTCTTTGTGAGAGACCCACACCCAGGCAAGCCAGCGTTCCTCTGGGGCACAGGCTGATGGCATGCTGTAAGGGTGTCAGCATGCAGCCAAGAGGTACAGACATTGACGCGGGAAGACCATGTTGCTGGACGTGATGAGGCCAGATGTTCCACATCAAAAGCCTGCATCTGTCCTGTGTGCAGAGGCGTCTGATCAATTCAGAGAGCAACCAGAAAGCTTTATGATAAGAGGACAACACACAATCGGTTAATTCCATAAAGACAACTTCAGCAAACCCAACAGCTCTGCTCCTTACCCTGGCATGTGCCGCCAAGATTCCTCTGAAAAGGATTACAGATGTTCTTACTTTCACTTTATCCCTCCTCCTATCTTTCTTTCTTTGTGCCCACGGAGCTCTGCACTTCTAGCTAAATATAATGCATCTGATTTCCCATCGTACATACTAATCAGGTTTCAAAGTTGTCTTGTGAGGCTTTAAAAAGCTAGCCAAGAGCAGTGCGATTTCTCCAAAAGGATGTCTGCAATCAAGATGATTACTTGGGAAAATAAATCATAATTTATATTGCTGAAAATGTCATTTGCAAAATACTTTGACAATACTTTCCTTTCAGTCTGTTTTCCTATGAATGAGCTAAGTTTCGCCCTTCTGAAACTTTCCTTTTATTGTACTTATGTGTTTCTTTGTGATGCTTTGAAGATGATTGAAGCCACTGCAGTTTCAGGGCAGGGTAGGTGGGCCTGGAACTCAGCTGACCAGCGCCCCTGCCCCCAGAGCACACACCACCAACACCACCAGAGTAGCAGAGCCCAAGGGATCTCTTGTGTTCACGATACACACCCGTGAACACGACACCCACATATGTGTGCATGCACATGCTTTTGTTTTTCATATTGAAATAGAACTTAAAGATAGCTTTTAGAGCCAAAAGATTTTTTAGAACGCTCTCTCTCTCTCCTGTCTTGGGTTAAAATATGGCAATGTGTCCACGAGAATTGGTTCATAATCTCATTCAATAATGTCCCCCTGAATTAAGAACTGAGTGTGTCCCGGTTAACAGATATTAAATGTACAAATGCCGACAACTCATATCCATGGAAGACTTATAAAAATGGCCCACCTTCTTCTCTTTGCAGATAGGCCCTTGCAGTGTGAGGTCAGAGACCTCCTGCCTAGCAGCAAGGCGAGGCAGTTCCCTGCCCAGGGCTAGCAGGGCTCCAGGTGCTGGCTGGCCGTGGGGGTGTTGTAAGGCGGCCCGTGCCGCCTGGGGACTGGCTCCCCACTGGTCTTGCTGTACTTGGACCCGCCGACTTCTGGGTGCGAATACGCATGGGCTCGCCCGCTGCACAAGGAGCCACATGCGACACCTGCCGCATTGTCCCCACCGAGAGCCAACCCGTCCCTGAAGCAGAGCTGCCTGCTGACAGTGGTCACCTGTCCAGCTGAGCCCAAATCGCTGACCCACCAAGTCATGGGCTGAAAACGAGTAACTGGCGTTTTCAGTGACAGAGGGAATAGCTATGACTTGCACTTCTTACAAGCACTTGAAGAGGTTCTCCTTGTTTTTGTCTGGGGTCTGGGAGAAGGCAGCTGTGCTGAGTAATGGCCGCATAGAGGGAGTTAAGGCTGTTGGGCCAGCCAGGGCATCGCGGACCCTGAAAACCTCGTTCCCTTCTCTTGAGGACCAGGTGGCAGGTGTTAAGGGCAGAGATACAGAGTGAATGTCAACCCCTGAAGACTCGAGGGAGATGATCCTCTGATCCGAAAAGGTTTCTAGTTGATCTCAACATGACTTCTGATACAGGCTCCTTCTTTGCTCTGAGCACCAGGGCACACAAAGCCGGTTTTTGAGTATTGTCCCCGCCCTTAGCAAAGTCCCATGCCATGTGGTGCCTCTCCAGGAGCGAAAGTCCCCTCGACCTCATTGTAGCACTGTTCTTTCTTTTGCGTGATCTCTATCCATTTTTCTTTTTCCTTCTTCTGTTTCTGCTTCTTCCTCTTTACACTCTTTAACCTTTTGCTTTATAATATGCAGTATGTATTTACCCATAGCATCGCAAATCTTTCTTTTTTTTTTAACAAGGCAATTAGAAATTATAAACCAATCCAGGCAAAACCAAAACAATAGCAGATATACTGTGGAATTGCTCAATTTGTGAAAACTGGCCAGTGCAGGCGCGTCCTTGGGCTGTTCCCTCCCTGCCCACTGGAGGGAGCCTCACCTTTTCACTCATCAGAGGCAGGGAGCAGAGCGGAAAGATGGAAGATTCGGGAGGCATGGTTCTGGGTTTGAATTCCAAGTCCATCCCTGTATTCGTTTCCTCTGACTGCTTTAAGAAACTACCAAATAAAAATAAATTCAGCAACTTAAAATAGGGCGGACTCTTCCAGTCCTGATGGCGCAAGTCCATCATCCGTCTCGGGTCAGGTGTTGGCAGGGCTGGCTGCCCCTTGAGGTTCCGGGGTAGTGTGTTTCTTGAGCTCTCCAGCTTCTTGAGCCGTCAGCAGCCCTTGGCCCATGGCCCCTCCTATGCCGTCCCGCCGCCTCCACTGTCCATGTCCTCCTATGTCCACGTCGACAGCACAGCACATCGTGTCTCCTGAAGTGAGCTGGCATTTGTTGTCACACTGCCTCCCTCTCATGTGGACCCTTGGGAAGCACAGACCCACCTGGGCAGTCCCGCATAATCTCCCCTTCTGAAGGTCTTCCACTTGATAACTTTTGCACAGTCCTTTTGGCCAAGTCAGATCACAGGCTCACAGATTCTTGGGTTTAGGATAGAAGCAGCTCTAATTCTGGGTCTCATTTTTCCTTTACCCATAAGGCAGGAACACTGATACCCTAACAAGCTGTTTGAGGAGGTTAACTCCACCTGTTTTTCAAAGGGTGTCGCCCAGAGACTGGGTCCCTCTCGCAGAGCTGTCCTGGGATCCGTTTTCAGGACCAAAGTGTGGGACTGTCACATTTCCATCGACTCAACAGTTAATGGACACATTTCACACATTTTATTAGCTTTTGTCTTGGTTTACTTGGGCCATCACAACAAAGTCCCACAGACAGAGTGGCTTAAACAGAGACCTTGATTCTTTCAGTTGAGAAGTTAAGAAGGTTCCAGAACCAGGTTGCAGCAGATTTGGAGTCAGAACTCCCTGGTTCACGGGCCGCTGCTTCTCACTGTGGCCTCATGTGGGTTGAGGAGAAAGGCTCAGGTCTGGGTCTCTTCTTACAGGACACTGATCCTAGGATAAGGGCCCCACCTTCATGACCTCAGGTAGACGGAATCACCTTAAAAGACCTCCTGCCATCACATTGAAATTCAACGTGGGACATGGGAAGGCACAAGCTTTCAATCCATGACAGCCAAGTCACTCGTGTATCTACTTTGTGACCCAGCAAATGGCAGGTTTGAAAGGGGAGGTGGTATCAGAACCAGAGAGCCCTGTGACTTGCTCAGTTCGGCAGAACTAGTGGCGTCGTCAAGGGTTGGTGCCTCTCCGGATTCCTTGGGGCCTGCAGGCGGCCAATGCAGGATGGTCAGAGGACCAGGTGGGAACACCCACGCCCAGACCCGGTCCCCACAAGGCTGTGGGCAGAAACGTGCTGGGTGGTGTGCAGTCCTGGTTTCCACGTCCCGGTCTTCTCTCCCAGAGCAAAAGCCTCTTGGGATTCGGTTTTCAGTGGTGCAGTCTGCTAGTCAAGGAATTTCGATGGGTTTTAAGTCCTAGAATTCCTACCAGAAGGTGGAGCTGGCCCATGGAACAAGGGATATCATATCATGACTGCCTTTCGCACTTTTTTTCCTCAGTTGAGTTCAAAGTGGAGGGAACTGAAGAGCAGAGGGGTCGCGCAACTCTGAAGAGTGGTGGCTGTGACAGTATTGATGGTGGCATGATGACAGAAATGGCAGAGCTGTCCCAGCAGAAGCTCACATTTTTGTGTGCCGGGCACTGGCTACGGTCAGATGGCTGTTATTCATCTGCCCGCCTGTGAGGCCGCTGTGCTCCTACACGTGGTGTCCTGTGGAGAAGCCAGGGTTCAGAGTGGCTGAGTGGTTGTCGCAGCCCCACCCGGGAGCAAGACCTGCCTGTCGGAGAGCTGACCGAGCGTCTGCTGACCCTTTCACAAGGCTGTGCTGGCTCCCAGAGCCAGCCCTTGTCCTCTGCCAAGCATTGGGGTTTGCTTTGTTCTGAAAGGTCCCCAAGCTCGCCCCTGCCCGAACCACCCCCCCACCCCCCCCGCCGCTGCCCCGGACTGATGTATTTTTAGAGGGTGCCCTTTGCTACAAAACTAGGGCAAAAGAGAACCAGCCTGGTGCTCCCTTGGCCATGGAAACTTCCACCTGGCCCCACCACCTTGGTGGGGAATCAGGGAAGAGAAGAGGAACATTCTCCTGCAGCCACTGCGTCCTTATGCCAGAGGGGCCTCGGCGGGCGGGTCTTACATGGGCCCATCTCTGGGCTGGGGCGACAGAGCACGGGGGCCTGCAGCTCATCCAGTGTCTTAATGGGTCAGAGAGGAGCCCTCGCTGCCCTTGTTTTCCAGGGGCCCATCCGGGTTTGGCAAGGTTTATTAATCTTTGCGTATAATGGAAAATATGTTGCCATGTTAAATCCAAAGCCACTGTTTATTGCTCCACGGATTGGAGGCGGTAGGAGTCTCCATCTTGTTTACAAGCGGTGCCTGGGAGAGACACTTAGGGCAGAAGAACGCTGTCATAAAAAGCTGTGTGGAATTGGAAAGTGTGCATTAATACATGTGACCAGATGGTTCTAAAATATGCCACTTTAACCAAAAATCATCCTCTGAAAAACTCTTCTGAAGAACATTGACTGTGCATAATAACTGCCTTGAGTAGGGCCATAATTTTTGAAAATGTATGAGGTGCAGGATGAAGATGAGGGAAGGAAATGGTTCCTACTTATCATTACATTGTCCCTTCAAATGCCTGCTTGGAAAAAAAAAATCCCCCCAATGCAAGGGACCGTGGCAATACTCAGACCATTCAGAATCACTGTGAGTTATTACCCAGAAATTGCTCACCACTGCTTTCTAAGTTATATATTATAAAATAAGAGAAGGTTTCCTACTTCTTAAACTCCAGAAACAAGCAGCTGTTAGTTATACATCACAGTTTTCACAAACGTGTCTGCAAGGGTATCCTTAGGTTTGTGTTCTGCTCGGGTCTGTGAAGCTGTGAGGGCCATCAGTTGAAGTGTCTTAACAACCTTAATGCTGTCATATTTACACTTGAGGTCTTATTATCCTGCCCTTAGCTATATAAACAAATGACTCATCAGCTCTGGATTTCCCCAGGTAGAACTTCTTGCAGACTCCAGGCACAAAGGAACTGGAGACGCCTGGAGTCAGCCTCTCAGGCTGGTCCTTTGTGTGGGAGGGAGCATGTCCCAGATAAGCCATCACTGGGGGCAGGCAGATGACCCAGTGGGCCACTTTATCTGTCTGTGGAGCCTGCAGCTTTACAAGCCATTGTTTAAAATTACAAGAGGCCTTGGGACTTTTTAAAACGGGATCATGTGAGCAGAAATATGACTTTCCGTAGCAAAGATGTGCTGCTTGCCACCAAGAGTCAGAAATAGGAAAAGGGCTTCTTGGTCTCTCTCTATTGTGATTAAAACAAGTGAGCACATTTTCTTTCTATGTGGGCAGTGTTTTCCTTGATAAAACCTCCGATTCATATTACTCTCCAGATATGACATCCACGTTTGAGTTTAAAATAACTACCATTTTGTTGGTGCTCACCTATATGCTTTTCAGTTGGTCATATCTTCTTATTTGAAATATACCTTTTAAGGAGCAGTTGGATAACAGAGAGAAGAAAGAATGTTACATGTTAACGATTCCTTTCCTAACTGCAATTTGTCAGCTCCATTTTGTACATATATGATTATGAAGCAATTTGCATGAAATTTACACCTTTTCAAATTTTGAAAATTGCCTTGTTGAAAAAGAATCACTGCAATCCTCAATACCACACTGATTAATCACAGTTATAGAGTAGACATAACATTTTTATTAAACTCTCAGTGAGCAGGAAAATGAGCACTTCCTGCAATAACGATACTAATTTCATTAGTGAACGTTTTCATTTATAAAGTGCCTCTTCCTTATCTGGAACCTTTTATCCTTTTCTTATTGACCAAAGAGAGAGCATCTCTCTGGGAGCTGGTAATGAACCATATTCGTAATGTGACGTGACCTCATCGACAAGCTCCTGCTTCTTGCCTATCATCTTTCTTGATCATAAATATCCATTGGTTCCTTTTTAAGCTTCCTCTTTGAATTTCAAATATGATAAGAGATGGCTTCCATCCTTAAGAGCTTGTAAGGGGATGGTAACTTACAAGATTAAAACTATCGGGGATATATGATAAAGAAAATACAGACTTTCGTTAATTTATTTTCATGTAACTTCTCAGTTTGCTTACAATAAAGGGAAAAAACAGGTGAAAATGCTGAAGAGGCCTGTGGTCCTGTTTGCATTGTTAGACACTGAGCTGTGCAGGCCAGTTCAAGGAGAAATCAATGAAGTGGTGATAAAGACTACTGGATTGGTCACCTGCGGTCCAAGGACTTTATTTACATTTGAACTCACATATAAATTCCCAGTTCTGCCAGGAAGTCCCTTCTGAAACATGGTGATAGATGAACGAATGCAGTAATTATTTATGTACTACATTCCTGCTAGATGCCATATGGTATTCCAGGTGCTAGGGACACAAAGCAGACAACCCGGGTCCTGCTTCTCCCAGCTCTTACATTCTAGTGGGAAAACCAGGTAAGAAAGAAGCAAACTGGAGGGCCCTGGTGGAATGGTGGTTGTGTCCACCGCCTCCGGCTGAGCATCGTCCACATACATTCCAGGGATTAGAGTTCATGTCCCAGGGCTGGGGTAGATGCCCACGATGACCAGTCATAATAAATGATTAAAAGTGATACCTCCTCCTCACCCTAGCTGCCTGCATGCTTCTGCTTGCATTTATTTCTGCCTGCACCTTCCTGCAAAAAGCAACCAGGTAAAAGATATTCCCAGGTGATCTGTGTTCGCCAGCAAGCAAGCCTGGCGAGACAGGATGGTCAGGCATGGAGGCGAGCCCAGCTTTAGAGAGGAACCCAGGTGACAATGAACTTGAAGATTCAAAGAGGCGGAGGAGCCAGTAATGGAAAGAGTTGGAGGAAAAGTGTTTCAGGTACAAGAGACAGAAGGGTTAAGAAGCAAACACTCTGCATTGTTGCAGAGAGAGTACTGACCAGAGGGCTCATCCGTGTGCCCTGCAATTTTTAAATTTAGAATTGAGGTCTATGCTGGAAGTGAAATATTGATCTTTTCTTTGTGTTCAAGTGGGCTGGGAAAGTTGTAGATATTTAAAGTAGAAAAGAAACCTACATTTCAGAATATCCAGTGAGGCAGGAAAAGGGGAGATGGCACCTTCTAAGTGTGTGAGGAACTCAGGTCACCTTTTATTTGTGTGTAGGTTTTGTTGTTGTTGCTGCTGAATTAATGTATAGATTTTATAGCTTTGTGTCTTTCATGGTTTAGAAAGGTAATTGACTCATTCAGGATCACGCTACCAATAGACTTTGGAGCCGAGTTTTATCATATTTAACTGAAACTTCCCTTTAAATCTTCGTATGTATACCACATCGGATGCACTATGCTTTAGATTCATTAAAAGCTGTTCATTTGCTTATGTCTTCTTTTGTCAATTTGATATATCAATTTTTTAAAGGGAAATTCCTGTCTTGCAATTCTGAGTTCTTGCTAAGAGTGCCAGAAGAAGACATGCTCAGTTCCCTGTAAGAAGATACCAAACTGAGAAATCATTTTATGCCCACCAGATTAATAAAAGAAATAAGTAATCTGGCAATACTAAATACTGGCAAGGGTACAGAGTAAACTGAATTTTCTTGCATCTTTGCTCATCTCTGCTCTGCTTATAAACAGATAGCTATTTTGGGGAAATGTTGCCATTTCATCTAAGGTAATACTTGACCTGTGCTATTTCACTCAGATGAGCATGTCTTTGAGAAACTCTTAAGAACAAGGACAGACATTCACAAATGTTTCTAAAATATTATTTATGGAGACAAGAAATTGGAACCTCTCCAGAGGACCCCATAATGAAATGAGGGAGACATCTAGTGGCGTGTTAATATCATGGAATACTAGGTGCCCGGGAAAAAGAATGGAGTACGGCAGCCTGCAGCCACATAGAGGGAGCTCGGAAATGTCGCCTGGAATTGAAAAACCTTTGCATGGGAGACTGTGCACAACATGGCTCTGCTTGAGAGATGCTGAATGGACTGGCGAGGGATGTTTTGGGGAGCAGCTCACAGGGAGTATTTGAACATCATGTTAATTTGAGAGATCGGTATGCAGGTTGTCCTTCGCTTTACCATTATTTAAAATACACAAAAATTACCTCTGTCCATGTGCCAGTGTGGGGCTCCTTATGTAATATGAAAAGTTTAAAAAATGATTTGATATCTTGAAACTCAATTAGGCGCTTATTTGCTTTGTTTTGCTTCCTCTTAGCCTGACACACCATGCAATCTTGCCTGATGACAAACTGGGAGATGGTGGTTTCCCTGTGGCTCTAACTTTCATGCCCCAGTCTGTCCTGTCACATTATGCATCTTTCTTAATGAGTCTTTGCCATTGCTACTTCTCTGTTCAGAAACATCCAGTGACTCCCGAGGCCCAAAGAGCCAAGCCCATGATCCTCAGTCTGGCATTCCTTTTACCAATGTGCGCTCCACCTCTCTAATCCTGCATCACTTTATGCGTTTTTGTGCATGCTTCTATTGTCTGCCACCAGATTGTGGACGCAACACTGAACCGTAAGCCAGTGGCTTTTGTCAGGCTCATCTGCTTCCTATCCTTGCGACACCTTCTGCTTACTCTTTTTTTTTTAAAAAAAACCCAGATGTGGGCCTGTGGGCTCAGCACAATCTTCACCCTAGCTGTCTCTGCTGCCTGAGCTGCAAGGCATCCCCACCCTGCTCATTCTTGATCTCCACTTGTACGCACTCTAAGCTCTCTACTTGGGCCGCATTTGCTAGTCTTGCTAAATATATTAACACAAATTTTGCAGCCTGATGCAACACATGTATATTATTTCATAGTTTCTGTGGGTCAGGAGTCTGAGTAGGGCTTAGACGGGTCCCCTGCTTAGAAACCCAGGGGCTACAATCCAGGTGTCAGCCTGGCTGTGTTCTCATCTGGAAGCTTGCTTGGGGAAGCATCTGTTACCAAAGTCATCTCCACACCTCAAAGGCCCCAGAGTCCATTACTGGCAGACTTGGTTTTCTTGTAGCTGTTTGCCTGGGAGCTTCATGTTGACTCTTGGCTGTTAGTTGGAGACGACTCTCAGCTCCAAGAAGCTACCCTCAGTACTTAGAGTTCATCCACAGTCCCTTCCCTCATGGGCTTTTCCAGTTTGGCAGTTTACTTTGTTGAGCCAACAAGGAGTATCTCTAGAGCAAATTTGCCATGAAGATAGAGGTTTAAATGGCATAATGTAACCACAGGAAGGACATCCTATCACCTTAATGAGACATAACCCATAGGTGTAAACAGCAGAAGGTGTCGGGATTGATTGGGACTCTTTAGAGAGTCCTTCAGTGGCCTTTAAACCCCAATCCCAGATCAAATTTTCTGGGATTTGCTTCCTCCCTGAAAACAGCAAGAAGAAACCCAGGAGAGTCTCAAGACTAGATTATCCTTTAAAAGCTGTTCTCTAAACCCTTCAAGTTAGAGCAGTAGGGTTTTGAAGAAAGACTTGCATGTATTAACTCCTGAAATATCATTCAGCAGGGGTGAGAAATCACTTCTAGGCTAGCCCCCTAGAAGTGAGGAGCAGACAGCATTTCAGAACTGTTCTGCATTTTATTTTCTTCCAAGAGCTATTAGGCTCTAGAAGATTAGGGTCTCACAGATAATGATCATGCTGGTGTTTGGAAATATTTGTCCACATGACAGCGCATTCTGTACTTCTCTGCACAACATCAGAGGTCCTGATGGTGGGGCGTCAACCTTCTTTCCCAGTAACTCTGTTTTGAAGGATACTCGTAAAATTAAGAGGATTTCTGCGCTGTGCAGGAAGACCCAGCTGTTTGGATTTTTGCCCCATTCCAATAGCCGGTGACATCAGTTTTGCTTTGGATGGAGACGTTAGACTTTCTCCATTACTTCTGCTAAGTCACGCGTTTGAGAAATAGTAAGCGCTCGCCTGTACTTGGCGGTTAGATACCATGATGCTCTTTTGGAAGCACCACCTTAGTCATGGGTAGCATGCTGCTGAAGCCACTGTCTGGTGGGTTTTCTAACACTATAAAGAAAAAAATCTCATTAAATCAGATCACAATAACTCCATTTACTTCAACACCCCACATGATGAACTTATCAATGGGTGATGCCTTTCAGTGCTCACCGACGGAAAAGGCCCAGATAAATACTGCAAGGGACATTTTTAAGCATGTGAAAAATCAATTTTCATAAGGTTACATCTTTTTTACCTCTTTATATAAAACATGCTGTATTAAAAGAGAGATTAAATTTTACTCTGTGGAATAAAATGCAAACAAAATTATTTTTTTTCATTTTTCAGAGCATGCACTGGATTATCATTTATTTATGAGCCTTTTTTTAATCTAGAATATATGGAAATCTTTTCTCGAAGCACAATATAATATTGAACTGGGAATGTTGTCTGACAGTTTCGCTCTTATAGTTGCATAGAATGATTCTCTTGTATGAATTTTTAAAAGAAACTTCAATATACTCTGCATTTGAAATAGAAGACGCAGTCTCCATAATCTTGAGACATCTTTTAAAATGGCCCCCATTCCAGCTCTTCTGTGCTTCACCCACTTCTCTGCCACAAATAATGCTTCCAGGATCTTTCCAGAGTTTACACAGTGTCCTGTTTTCTTTCTTTTGACCATAATGTGTCCCCAACATTGAAGTTCCCCTCCCCAAAGACATCGCTGTGAGTTCAGATTAGCGCTGCGATGGGATTTCTCCATCCCTTTTGCACGTTCCTCCCTCGGAGGCCATGGGTGTGGGGGGTGCCTGAGGAGGGTGTCTCTTCCTCTTGGTCCCTCCCAGTCCCTCTCAGTGCCGCAGGGTGTGGTGAAGTCATGCAATGTGAGGGCAGGGACCGCAGGAAGCTGCTGCGAGGGCATCTGTCCTTGCTCAGGAATCCTTCCAAGGTTGGTTTGTTTGTCTATAATTAGCCCGACACACACCTCTATCAGCTCACTCTTATACGACTTGACCCATGTCTTTTCCATTCCATTGACCTTATGTGCTATTGCTACATGATAAACCATAAATAAAAATGGAGCCATCAGTCTGCAGGTTGTCTAGGTGGCCTGGCTTCTCCAGGCTCATGCTGGAGCTTGCGGCCGTGTGAATTGGCGCACATTCTCCCATGGTGAGAAGCGGCGGCTCTCCGTGTCCGTAAGGGCGAGACTCCAGGTTATCACGACGGTCACTTTTGATTCACATTTCATTGGCCAAAGCCAGTTAATGACCAAGCCAAACTTCAGATGGGGAGTTGTATGCCTTCAAAGGAAACAGGAGCATGGAAAGAGTATTTGTTGAATAGACCTTATGTCTGTTCTTTTGGGTTTAGTAGATAAATACATGCACACATAGCTCTAGTACAGAGAGGTCTGTTTCTGATGTATTTTATATACATTTGTGTTAAATAGAAATATAAAGCCTCTGTTTAAATATTTAATATAAACTACATCTTTATTTGAAAAACAAACTCCTTTTACTATCTAGAAATGTGTATATACATATAAATAATTCCCCACAAAAGATGCTCTTCTCCAATGTCTCTGATACAAACGACATCATTATGTCTAATTAAAAAACTCCACTCAGATGTCCAAACGATGCTCCGTCTCTGTGTTCTTTTCTATTTACAGGCTGCTTGTTCACATAGCATCTACAGATGCTAGTCGCCTGTACATTCCGGCCCCACTGAAGTCTCCCCGCTCCTGGCTTTCCTGAGACTGCACTGGGGAAAGGTTTAGGATTGGGCGGTAAACTCATCACGACAGAGGGTAACCGCTGCAGGCTGTCACCGCGGACACTGCCCTCCTCCTTCCCAAGAGGCTGAGTTACCTGCGGCAGGCCCGGAGCCTACACCGCGGAGCACTGAGTGCCCGTTTTATTTTGTTAACATGAATGTTTCAATAACTCGTTAAGACTCAGTGTCCTTCAGAATAGAGCCTCCAGCACTGCCAGCAGGGGAAGGGTGTCCTGAGCCCCAGCTCGCTCTTTAGCTGGTTCACCTTTCATCCAACTCCTGGCTCACGAAGCAGATGGACATTCAGACCACCCCCGGTCAGATTCCCCTCTTGGGGGCCAGACCAGGAGAGTTCAGCTTCTCTCTTCCCCATCCCAGTTTCCCGTCCCCGGACAACTGACCTGACTTTTCTGACCTTGAGCTGCCAAGTCATTTCAATGGGGCAGTGGAACCCACCTTCATCAAGACACTGCGTGGCTCCTGCTCACACCCCTGGGACGCCGGGTGCTGGCGCTCCTGGGCGCTTCATCCCAGCTGTCTTGGAGAAGCCGCCACTTGGCGAAGAAATCGTTGCTGGCAAATGTCAGTAGTATGACTTTCATTTTAGCACATGCACAGGCAACCGTGTTTGGGCTTGTGCCATTGGTAATTCTGTTTCAGGATTTTACTTTGACAGAGTATATTCGAATAGGTTTCTTGCTCTCTGTCAATTGTACCCTCACGGCCACAGTTCTTCCAAACAGCCAAGACTTGCTAATTAATATTTTCACAAGAGCATTTGTCATATGAGCCAGGTTTCAAAGGAAAAAAAATACACGTGCAGCCTTTGTTCTTGTAGACACTTATGGTAGAGTTGGGTATGTTCCGCTTCGGCCCGTTGTCTGACCTCAGCGCCAGACAGCGAAGCTGTTGCTGATGTTTTTCTGTCTTTTCAACAATTAAAATTAATTTCGTGCTATTAAATGGATCTCTCACCATTCAGTGATATGGTGTCTCTAATAACAAAATCCAAATGTGTAGATAAGACGGATAGATAGATAGGGAGAGAGAGATGTACTTGTTATGAACTGCACGAAAGAAATTCATTTCTAGCTGTGGGTCATTTGGAAAAAGATCAATATGCTACATCAACGTTATAAGTAAATGAAAATGAATGCAACCTTGTGGTTTTCCGAAGCCCGATATTCTGTGTGGCTTCCAGGATTGTTTCTCTGACACCTGGACCTCGAGCTACATGCTGTAGAACGCTCTCCTGTGAGCAGGTTTAATGGTGAGGTGCGTCCCCACAAGTGAATATCATTTGTAATGCTGGTACATTGCCCATTGTTAATACTACTGTGGCATGTCTTGCTTTCCAGAAACCTTTACCACAAAAGAAGCAGTAGCAATAATACGGTTATATCATACTTCTGCGTTTTTTAATTCACCTTTTTCATGATTTTTGGTTTCTTTCTTCCTTTTCTGTTACGTCCCTCCCCCTGTCTGTCGCTCTTTGTTTCTTTCTTATATTGTCAGCCACTCTATCATGTTTGCTGTCCCATTCTCAGTCCTATTTTTCCTTCTGTTCTTATTTTTTGGAACTGTTAAAAGGCCATTTAATGATTCAGCAATAATTACGAAGCTCTTGCTCTATGGCTTTTACTTTGCTAATCACAAAGGCTAGGATGGGAGGTTTTGCTTTGCTCTTAAGAAACTCACAGCTCAGTCAAGGAGATAGATAAATAAATGACAAGCGAGCGTCACTGAAATGTTTCATATGCGGAGGACATATCCTCAGAAGTGGGAGAGGCAGGGCAGCCTCCGGAGACATGCTGAGATCTGGGCTCAGTTGAAGGGTGAGCCATGTTCACACTCAAGCAAGGGAAGAGCCCTCCGGGTGAAGGGTTAAAGGAAGGGAAGAGCACCGGGTCCTCAGCACTGCCGGCATTGTTGTAAAGGGCATGAACCCGGGGAGAAGCAGTGGATGAGACTGGTGAGGGAGAAGGGCCTCCGGGGAGCGCCCCGATGTGCAGTGGGGGCTTGGAGTCCGCTTCCAGCTCAGGAAAAGAAGCCAGTCAAGCAGCCCCCACACTCTGATGTGTGGACTCTCAGGACTGGTGGCTTTGGGAGACCCTCTCACTCTCCTAGTACAGATGTAGAAACAGGCTGAGAGAGCTCACTTCCCATCTTTTCGGAAGCAAACGCCTTGCAAGGCAGCTGTAAGAATGAAATGAGCTAATGTCTTTCAGGCCTTGCACTGATCAGCTGGAACCGAACAATGCGCAAGACGCTGCCAGTGAGGCTGCCTCCAGGATTCACTGAGATTCAAGGAAAGCAGTTCCACTTCACCCAAACCATAGACGTCCACTCCAGTCGTGAAGCGTCAGGACATTGGGAGAGGTGTTCTAATCGAAACACTGCGCAGCATAGAAGGCAGAACGGCACCCGGGGGTTCTGTACTTGCTTGTGTGTGCGTGTGCGTGCGCGTGAGTCTTCCCCACAAGGCTGTCAGCGCTTTGGACGCAACAGACACATTTGCCATTGCCTTTGCCGGTGAAGGAATTCAGGCCGTCCACTCCCTGCTTCAGGCTGCGGTGCTGTCCTTCTCTCCGCAGCCGGGTGACCCCTCAGATTCAGGACTTTGACAAGTGTCCGAAGGTGTTGAGCAGTGCTCTCATCACAGGTTCCAGACATGCCACATAGAACACATGGCGCACAAGTCGTTTCTTCAGCGAAGTCGCTTTCCTGCAGCATTGCTTTGTGCTCTCAAAGTCGGATGTCAGCACCTGTGCGACATTGGTTGGTGGCGGGTCTCAAGAGCGCGAAGCAAACTTGCAGCTCTTTGTGGCAATGAGGCGTGGGAGCCATTTTTGTGTGTGTGTGTGTGTGTGTGTGTGAGGGTTTTTTTCTAAGTGTTATTCACTTTATTATGCCCTTTAGTAGGGTATTTCTATTAGAATGAAGTCTTGACACCATCCCAGACATGCCTTGTGATACCCTTTGGCGGTGCCTGCCACCCCGGGGTTTATTCCTGCTCGTAAGTCTAGTGGAGTAGATGCCTCAAGGATGTCCGTGGCCGTACATGCCACTCATGGGGAAATAAGTTCTTGCCCATATTAGAGTTGGTTTGGTGACTTTCAGAAATGATTCTTTAAAAGCTTTCTTGGTGGTTATGTGTTTTTAATTGTGGTGGTATATCCTTAATGTGCAGGTTATGGTTTGGTATAGCAAGCATTTCAAATATATTTATAATCCTGATCTTATAAAGAAAAAAGTTACGTATGGTCATTTGAACTAATTGCTAAAATGACACCACATTAATTAGATAATTAAGGGTTGTGAGCATGTAGCTATTGTATTCATTGGGCTGGAAGCCAGCGTTTTCTGTAGCTGAGAAAATGGGTTGGCATAATTCAAAATTCAGTTGCTGTACCCTCTTTCATGTGAATGGATGATACTGAAGGAGCCTTAAATCTGGGTTTTAAAAACCAACAGGAACTGGTTTTATTTTAATTGAGTTTTAAAGCACTTCCAGGCCCCTCACTGTCCTGATAGTTTAACCCTTGGTGGCGGTGATGTCTGGCTTGCTGGGCTTGTCAGCACACATTCATGGAAAGGATCTTCCTTGACTTCCTGTCATCTGCTTTAGGTGTGTTCCTTATCAGTAAGTGCCCCTAAACATGCAAACACCCCCACCTCCCTGTGAACCAGTGCTCCCTTTTCTAGGTGCCTTCACTTATCAAGGTTATTTGTCAGGAAAGTTACCTCCTATAACCCCAGGTTCTGTACCTTCAGATGACAGGACTTAATATAAAAGTTTTCCCCATACCAACTAGTAGTATAAGTTGATTTTATATCCTTTTATTTTATAAAGTTCTGCTTATCAGGTTTGCCATCCTCTATTTGAAATTAAAATGTATGGTTTTCCGATGGATGACCTTAAAGCAGCTGACCCCCAAATCTAATCACTCCCAGCGCCTGTGAAAATCGGCAAATATGCCATGTGTAACTTGGGGGCGTCAAAACAGTGGTTTCAAATGTTTCATTTGCAGGCCTGGCGAGGATGATCTTCAGGGGATCCTCTGAGAAGGGGTACCGGGCACACGGACGCCTTTGGTTTCTCTGCTCTCTGATCGACACCAACTGTCAGCGGGTTTCTGCGAGCAGAAATGTACAGTTACATGTGCTGCGTGAGTGAATTATTGATTGGATTTATAGCCAGAAGAGTGTTCCTAAGTGGTCAATACACGGCCATAGTGTGTCAGGTGAGAGTGAAAGTAAAGTACAATCTGTACATTTGATAACAGTGGCTGTTGGCTTGTGTTACACTTGTCTTTGTGGCTGCTGCTGGGTGCAGATAAAATGTTAATTTTATTAGCACAGATGAAAATGTGGCATCAAGGTGTCTCTCTGTAGAGAGTGTCAGTGTTCGCTGACATCGAGGTTTATTTTGTTAAAATCAGATTCTTTGTGCGAGCTGACGTTGATTGACTTTTCAACTTGATCTTTTGTGTGTCAGGACAGTTTAGAAATGCGGATACATTTAGCTTTGTGAAAAGCCACATGCAGTCCTCACCATGCTTGCTCTTGTTTGGCCAGTGGCAGCGTAACAGAAGCATCATCCATCTTTTGATTGCTGGTGAGTCCAAGCTTCACCGGATACATGTTCTGTCACACCATTTCTAGGAGGTGGCCAGGGACCCCTTCTTAATAGTTGCGCGTTGTCATGCAAAGTGACAGCTATTGGAAAGGTCTTACCCAGGTAGAAGCAAACTTGGCTGCCAGCTACTTCCACCCACGGGTCCGTATCCTGTCCCTGATTGCAAAGTGGCCTGGTGGCCTGCCGCTTGCTAGGTCAGATCAAGAGGGCACCCGGTGTACATTGAACAGGATAAGCTGTGCTCATTCTGAGGACATGGGGGTCTGCCGCTGAGGTGTTCCAGTCTGAAGCAGAGCTTCCGCGGGTGCCACTGAGGGCATATTGAAGGTGAGACAAACGGGGATTTCCACAGTGCAGGTCGTGTTCTCCATTTCCCTGAATGAACAGCTGCTCGCAGAGCTGGGAGCGGGTATTTTCTTCTTGAAGGCTTTGTCCTTGGTAAGTCTCTTAGGGGGAGCGTCTTGTAATGTGAAGTGTTTAAAGCTGTGTGTTCTAGGAGTGACTTAGAACTTTAACCTCTGATTGGCTCCCCCGACCCCTGCCCCATCAAACTTCTTGTCTAAGGCAAAAACAAAAAAAAAAAGGAAGGAAGCAAAGGTGTGTGTGTTCTGCAATAACCTGGTTGGTCTTGTAAACCCAGGCAGCTGTTTTCCCTAGTGGCTCCACCACAGGAACGCGTGGAGGCAGCACCAGAGCCGCACTCTTGGTCCTGGGAGCCGGCCTCGAAGGAAGCACAGCATTTCTGGAGACCCGGCTGGGCCTGCGCTGCTGCGAGCGGGCGCGTCTCCGCAGGTCTTCAGTCCCAGCCCATACCCCAGTGGAGTTCTCTTTCAGCTTTTCTGAAGCGAAATCCAGGTCATGAAATGGAATGTGACTTTTAGGTTTTGTGGGAAGACGTACATGGCAGCAACTCCTTGGGAGGAGACCAGGGAGCGTCAGGGTTCCAGGCTCACCTTCCCAAGCTGCATTGATCTGGCAATAACATAATGATAATGCAGCTGCCCTCAGTGTCAGAGCAGCCGGCAGGGGCGGGCTGAGCCAGGAGCGATGCGCTAATGTGATGTTGGTGAATCCAGAGGTTTTTGAGTGAAAGTGCTTTTGACATGCAGACTCGAGGGTCAAGGGCGAAGCTGCCTTTTAAATGCTCTTTCTGAAGAGTCCATTGCAGATATAATTGCACCTCTCAGGTGGTGAGCTTTATTAGAGCAAAGCTGGTCACTTGTAATCTGGGGGAATATTTTAGGCACCTCCGATAACTGCTGTGTGACATTGCTGAAGTCCCCAGCCTTCTCATTCTCAGCAGTTCACGAAGAAAAATACTGTTGCATAAAGTTGGCAAGTGTCACCATTCACTGTGGCCCAAAGCCACCCGTCTCTTCCCTTTAAAACCACAATTTGCAATGATAAAGTTATCGATGTCTTTGTGATACATCTTTCACATCTGCCCACGAGATCCGGGAGGCCTGGGATGGCCATGTCCTACTTGTTCCTTCCTGTTTTCCCACATTGATCCGAGCCTGGCGCCGTCATCGTGGTAGCCACCTTTGTTATCACTGTCTCCGTAGCTAGTGTTCCCTGCATGCAGTGTGCTGGGCACTGTGAAAGGGCTTTGCATGAGCTGCTGCCAACCCTGGAGCTAAGAGTCACATGCATTTCAGAGGCCAAACCCTCCAGCCCTTTATTCCAGGATGTTCATTTCCAGCCATGGGATTTTTGCAGCAGGTCACCTCATCTTTCTGTGCTGCTTTTATTTCCTCATCAGTAAAACTAGAATAATGTCCTTCTGTCAAGTCTGCAGTCAGGATTAAATAAGAGAATTGCTTGGAGCCCAGCACACAATGGGAGCCCAAGATAAGCGAGCAGAGGTGCTATTTTTATATGTGGTAGGAGTCTGAGGGCTTACTGTTGAATGAAATAAGTTCGACACTTAGAAGAGTAGGCACTCTGGTTTCATTGATGCAAAGGTCAAAGCACCCGAGACTTCCGCACGTGAGAGAAGCAGGAGTGGCGGTCGCCCCTCTGGGAGGGACGCTCCTGCAGCAGCAGCAGGACAGAGCCTTCTGGCGTCTGGGAACAGTCCATGTATTGACCCGGTGATCAGAGCCCACGACATGCACACGTGCGAAGGTTCAAGCTGCATGCTTGACATTTGTGCCTCTCAGTACCTGCAAGTGATTCCTGAGAAGACATTCTTGGAGAGAATTTTCCTTTCTTTGCATTTTCTCCTGCCTCAGTCAGAGCACAGAGTAGGTTTCTCCAACAGCTGAGGTGCCAGAGGGCCAGACAGTGCAGGCGGAGAAAAGCTGAGGGGAGGACTTGGCCTCCCTCCCGGTTCTGCTGAGGCCTGTTCAAAGGCCGTCATAGTTCCGTTACTCAAAACCTGAATCTAAAAAGAAATTCTTCAGCCATGTCCACGTGACTAAATATAGCATCATATTTATAATGTTGTGGTTCTGACCGCCCCCGAGCTATTATTTCTGACCACAGGGACAGCTTAAATGGTGTGGCCCATAAAAAGTCCCCTGCAAGCTCAGGTCAAATGTTGGTCTGTTTGGGGCCAAGAAGAGACCAGGCGTTGGCAACAGTTCTCGAGGTCAGATCCTGAGCTGAATGGAGCCCCTTGTCCCTGCCACCAGGAGACTAGAATTCCTTAGCTTCTCTCTCTGTGAGGAGCAGCCTCTTAGTTATGGGGTTAACTCACGTAGCCCTTGGCCTGCTTCCCACTTCCAGATCCAGATGGGCCCCCAGGTAGTCTCTTGCCAGGCAGGGCTACTTTGTGTCAAGCAGGCCAGCCCGGCTCCCACGCACGGTCCCAGCACCACTCCTTGACTTAACTGGCACTTCACAGTCTCTTCACAACACGGTCTCTTTGTCTGCCGCTGAAGCTTGACCCTGGAGACCTGGTTCTTCTCTTGTCTTTCCTGGGTCTTCAGACGTGGGCAGATTTCACCTGCAATACAGCTTGGGCTGATTCCATTCATTGGTTCTGCCTTATGACTCACCTTCAGGAATCTTTTATTGTCCCCAGTTTCCATACACGCTGCAGAGGTCATTCCAGGCTAACCTGTGAGATAATTGCTTCAGGCAACCCCAGGCAAGATAAGGCTCTGTAAGCCTCTGTTTCCTTATTTGTAAAATGGAGAAGTAAAACTGGATGTCTTGCTTCTCTTTTAATTTTGATTTTCTAGTTGAATGTTATTGTGAAATAATAAGTTGTATATGTGTGTCTGTATGTTTGTATATATGCACACAACACATGTATGCATGTGCATGTATATGTACGCATACATGTGTGCACATTTACATGTGTTTATGTGTATATGTAATCATGTGCTTATGCATGTACACACATCTCTGTCCCTGGCTCCTGTTAGTATGTTTGTTTTTTTAACTATAGTCAGTGTCACAGAGCTCCTAAATCCTTGGAATTTTATGGGCAATAGAAGCATCTGTTGTCCTAATGGGGCAGGTGATGGCAGCTCTCAGCAGGGGACCAGTCAGGTTGCTCTCAGATGTGACTGGGCACTGGAAAGAGCAAGCTTGATTAGAAGCCTTCAGCCCCATTCCCCATTTTCTGGGGAGGTGATGGGTTGAAAAATGAATTAATAATGGATTATCCTATGTGAGGAAATTGCCACAAAAATCCCTAAAATGTGGTGTTTGGAGACTGAGTCAGAGGATACATGAGGATGGATGGTGGCTCACTCCAACTCCCTGGGGATGGGCGCTCCTGTGCTGAGGAGCCTTCTAGGACTGACTCCACATGTCTTCGTCTGGCTGTTGATTGATATCCTTTAAAATAACCTATGTAATACATTGGCGGTATTAAGTAGACTGCTCCTGTCCGGTATGTGGGCCGCTCTAAAGCCAAGGGGGAGATCACAGGAGTCTTGATTTGTAGCCAAATGGGACAGAAGTATTGGGTGACCCGGGGACCCACCACTTGAGATTGACAGTTGAAATGGGGGTTTGGTCTTGCGCTACTGAGCTCCTAGCCTGTGAGGTCTGTGCACGCTCTGGTTAGTGTCAGAAATGAGTTTAGCTGTAGGACACCTGGCTGGGATCAGAGACGTGATCAGTGTGGACAACACCCCACACCTCTGGTACCAGAAGTAGTTTGAACGTGGGAATAAAGGGGAAAAAAGTGAGTTTTCCTCATTCAATTCATTATCATTTTATTACCTACCATGTGCCAGTTGCCCTACTGATGTCATTTTAGTCACAATCTAGTTCCCTAAACGCCTGAGGGCGTGTTATTGTCTCCATTGTTGAATCAGGACCTATTGTTTGAGATTATGATAGAACTTCCACAATAATCTCCTTTCATCTTTACCAGAGCCTGTGTGGGGATGCTGTTGCCATCTCTGACATAGGGGAATTTGACCTTGGAAGGTTAAGTGATGTGGCCAAGGATGTTTATCTGTAACAGTGGAGACTTACTTTCAGATTTAGGATTGTCTCAGTCTAAAATGTTCACACCCTAGTGGGAAATCCCTTCCTTTTCTTTTTAAAAGAAGAGATACCACACCAAGAATCTACATTATCTGAATTTGAAAATCCCTACTAATTCATGATTATGAGGTCATCTGGTTATGGCATAATATAGCAAGTATTTGTTTTACCATTGTGTAACATTTCAGAGAAACCAACAGAATGGAGTATAACACTCTGTTAAGATTAAAAAAAATCCAGTGTATCTCTCTCTCTCTCTCTCTCTCTCTCTCTGTCTGTCTTGTCTGTCTGTCTGTCTGTCTGTCTCTCTCTCTCTCTCTCTCTCTCTCTCTCTCTCTCTCTCTCTCTCTCTCAGTTTTATCATTATCCCATTCATAATTGATTCCAAACTTGCATAAATCTTTCAAGATAAGTGTCTTATTGATTATCCTGAAAACAAGCGATCACTTGGCATTCTGAGACTGGCTCCCTGGCCTCCCCTGATTACTGTAAACAGAGATGTTGACCAGAAGAAATGTCATTTTCTTTGGCATTGAAGCCATGGGGCATACAGAGACCCTGGTTGTGAGAAGTAGAGGCATGAAGAACCCTGAAAAGAGAGGTGCTTGATCATAACCACGACTGTCTCAGAGGAGCTGCAGACCAAGTTTCACTGGTTAGCTAATGCAGCCTTGAACCGTTTTATATCCTGTGCCAAGACTTCATCCTGGTAAATGTGCAAAGTGTCCCAATGAACGCCAGTTCATTGCTGTCAGGAAACATTAAGTCTCTTAAGCAACATCCTTTTCTGTGTGTTTACTTGTGGTTATGTAAATCAAACAGGCTTCCCTCTTGGAAATGATTGGAGTGTTTACAAGGGACTTAACATCTTCTTTTGTACTTGTGGCAATTAGATCCTAGACTAAAAGGACCCTGAATTAAATGCAGCATTGTGTGTTTGCTTCCTGTCTAACCAGGGTGGCACTTCTCCAAGGCACTGCCCCCTGCGTTGCTGCTGGCAGGTCTTATGCCGGGCAGCGAAGGTCATTGTTGGAAGGGAGGTGGCAGAGTTATCGGTGGGTAACTATCGCTCTAACTGAACTCTTTGAAATACTCTCCAGGTGATAATAGCCCCAAACCTGCAGAAGTCGTATTTGGCAAACGGAAGGAAACCTGACTCACGGTTTTTGGGTGCAGATAATGAAGATTCAGCCCACTGCATTAAATTAGCAGCCTGATTTCCTGAGCCTGCCGCTGGTGAAATGCTTAGTATCTCGCCTGGGGAATGCAATGGGGTACTCTGTACCTAGAGGAGCCTTGCTCTCAGGAGCATCTGTCTTTTTCTTGGTCTTGGAAACTTATTTTGAAGTGATCGCCTAACTTACTTGGGCAGTCCTTAAGCAGGAGTGAGATTCGTAGAAGTAGAATCCTGGATCCTGCAAAAGCCACGTGGAGGACCGGTTAGTCCTTTTTTCTGGATGAGGATGTGGAGGCTCAGAGGAAAGGTCATTCTGTCCCTCGACAACTTGTCTAGTGTCCGTTCCTGCAAAGGTGTCCTGGGCACTTCTTAGTGCCCTTACCAGCTTTCAATTCATTGAGCACCTGTCATGTATCAAACACCTAGGACAGGTCCAGGGGTGAAGAGAGAAATTTAAATTCCCCTTCCCCATCTTGTGTGTGTGTGTGTGTGTGTGTGTGTGTGTGTGTGTGTGTGTGTGTGTGTGTGTGTGTGTGAGAGAGAGAGAGAGAGAGAGAGAGGGAGGGGGAGGGGGAGGGGGAGAAGGAGAGGAGGAGAGGGAGAGGGAGAGAGAGAGAGAGAGAGAGAGAGAGAGAAAAAGAAAGAATATGCGTATTTAGGCCTGCCACCTGCTAATCAAAAAACCAGGAAAGCCAGTTGGTAAAATTCAGTTTAAGTCCAAAGGTCTGAGATCCAGATGTGCCAATAATTTAAGCCCAAAACTAAAGACCTGAGAACTGGGGTTAGTGATGTAAGCCCCGGAGGCCTAAGAATCAAGAACACCAGTGTTTGAGGGCAGGAGAAGATGGACCCAGCTCCAGAAGAGAGGACAAGTTTGCCCTTTCTGACCCTTCATTCTCCCGAGGGCTCGGAAAGACTGGGTGAGGCCTCACACACATCTTTACTCAAGTCTGCTGGATCAATCGTGAGTCTCTTCCAGAAACACCCTCCTAGCACACGATACTGTCCCAGCTGTGGGAGCAGCCTTGGTCTGGCCAAAGCAACACACACAGTGATCCGTTGTGCTGCCCTGCACTGGCCTTGTCAGCAGCCTGTAGAGGCTTCCACCCTGGACTTACATCTCCTAGTCAGTTGCAGGCCAACATTCATGTGTTGGCAGTTTTGAGTCTAGTGTTTCTGTTGGGACCCAGGGAGTAGCATATGTGGTGCTCTTTCTGCTCATTTTTTAGTGTTTTGCTGTTGTAACTGCCAAGAAAGAAACAGAGGGAGAGAGAAAAAAAAGACAAAAAAGTGAAAACAAAGACCATTTCAGGTCATTCTTTATTGATGGGGACCAGGTGGCAGCCCGGTCACCTGATTCAACTACTGTGAGAGTCTCTTGCAGTCATTTCAACTTGTGAGCGGAGCTGAAGCTTTCCTCGTGGGTTCTGTGTGGTCATGTGGTTGGCCACCCCTCCCTGCCACTCCTTCTCCATCATCTGACTTCCCTGCGCGGGGCGAACCAGAGCCTACTCGCCGGGGCACAGCTCGGTGCCTCCCCACTGCAGCCCTCACAGGTGCTCTTGGTCTCTGCCAAGAGGCCGCAGTAGCAGGCAGATGCTTCAGTGTGAGTTTTGGGTAATGGCATACAGATAACCAGCAGCTGAATGCTAAGGTGCCCTGGTCCTGTAAAAGTCCAGACTTGTGAGGGTAAAAGCAGAACTTATAGTGTGCGAATCTTCACTTTGTTTTGACTTTCTAATTCCAGTTGTTTTGTTTTGTTTTTGCTTTATGTGGAATAAGAAACATGGGGCATTAACCATGATGCAGCTTCTTTGCCGGAAGGTAAGAGAAGATGGAGAACTCCACAGGAAGAGGGACTTCTCTGAAGGAGTTTTTATTCGTTGGAATTTCCCAAAAGAATTTCACTGCTGCTGACATCTCCTACCCTACCAGGAGTCTATAATTATTAGCAAATTCTCTGCTTCCTGTGTGTCAGTTCCTATGATATGATAGGTTTTAGGGTTATCACGAAATAAGTGAAATACGATTCATGTCTTTAGAGAAACGTGTGTAAGAAAATGCTGGCACCACCTGGTGGACTGTGGATGATGAAGGCGTCTGGCCCGTTGGATGTGCATGGAGGCGGCGCACAGGCATGGTAGTGCCCGCGGGAATGCCCACGTGGCGGCGACGGCCACACGGGGAAGAAAACCCCTCTTTTACTCTCCTGTTCTTCTGCTCCTCACTGGAGAATAAGCAGAGTGTCGCAGCTTGGGACAAATGAGTAGATGGGACAGAGAACTGAGAGCACACCGTATGTGTTTGTTGAGTGGAAACCATCTGATAAGCTGTGAATCCAGCTGTTTAGGCAATGCTAGGTTCTCCTGTGTCTTATTTCCCCAGGCAGAGACACATCTCTTCTAACTCAGCGAACTATTCTCAAGCCCAGGGCCACTGGGGAAAAGTATGATGATGGCACGTCTCGGGCAGTCTTACCTAGAGGACTTGCAAGGTCGCTTGCAGGGAGCACTGCCCAGGTTCTGCAGGCGTCCATGTGCAGGACCTGATTCCGGTGGATCTGGTCAGGCCCCACGTGGGAGGTGTTGTGCCTGCCGGGATGGCTTCAGAGCAGCACTTAGGGACACAGACCTGGAGTTAGACAGATGTGCTTTTGTTGATTAGCAACACGGCTGT
The DNA here is from genome assembly GCA_004363575.1 of Solenodon paradoxus. Taxonomy (NCBI): domain Eukaryota; kingdom Metazoa; phylum Chordata; class Mammalia; order Eulipotyphla; family Solenodontidae; genus Solenodon; species Solenodon paradoxus. The sequence continues at coordinate 59,666 of RJWH01004055.1, read as the reverse complement.
CGCATGTTAACACTTACTGACACAAGTCTGTCCTTGTCAGGGGCCATGCAGCACCAGCTTGTGCCAGGTGACATGCCTAGGGCTGCATGCAGCTTCACTGCCTCGGTTTGAGACACGTTTCCCGCCTGGTCTTCGTCGGCGTGAGGGCTGAGACCCTGCGCACAGTCACGGCTCACCTGAGCGCGCTGTGCTAATGATAGTGACTCACAGTAGTGTCGGGAGAGGGGGGGGTCACAGGTGTTTCTTGGCTACTTTTGCAAAGAAGGTTGTCCACGTGCTTGTCTGCAGCAAGTAGACTTCTGCTCACCCCTTCAACTCTGCGTTCATCCTTCCCTGACATCTGCCTCTGCCACGTGGAGGTCCAGTTTGGAGTCCCTACCAAGAGACTTCGATGTGCTGCAAAGATGCCAGGTCGGACATCAGGCAGTTGGGTTTTGAGTTCAGAGCACCACCACTCACCATCTTGTCACTTTCTGTGTACTTCTTGAGTTCTCTGAGCCCAAGTTTACTAAAAGTAAATTGGGGATGAGATTATGAGTCTTTGCCGCCACGGGGAAATAGATAGAAACACCTCAGAAAACTGCTTCGTTGAGATGGAGGCTGAGCTACTTCATTTGAATGGACTATGCCGGGTTAGTCACACAGTCCGTGCTAGCTGACAGACAGCGCTGCTGACAAAACACAGTAGACAGTCGGCGCAGCCTCTGAGCGCGGACCACCACCTCTGGTTTTCTGGAAAACACCCACTGACCACTCACTGTGCAGATGTGCTCAAGTGACTGCAATCCCGAGTGTTTATAACAGTGCGTCTATTGACTTCTTATTTCAGTAGATTTCCAGATTTATTATCCCTCAAGGTAAGCATCGACTTTGCCTTTGTCTCGGTCAATATTTACCTCTGAGGTCAATACATGTGGATATTCGCCTCAGCTGCAGTCAATGTCCATTTCGTAGCGCACTGTATGATGTGCATCTGTGAAAATAACTGCGGAATAAAAGGAAAAGTGTGGTGGCCAAGGAAGCTTCTTGAAAAATCGATGTGCTTTTTATTCCACTTTTGTTCTGTGTTTACTGTATCACAGTTCAGAGGTCAGATTCTATTTCAGCAACTAGAAAGTATGGGTATTGTCTGCCCATAGCTGGTGTTTGGGAAGGTAGCGTGATAGCAAATAAACATCCAGGTGCCAACTTCATGCTCTTGAACGAAACACAGCTTCTCATGAGTGCGTGTCTGACTTAAACGCTAGCTGCAGGAGCATATGCAACCTCACAGGTGACAGATGTGACAGGAGTGGAGCCATTCACATAGTTAGTGTGGGGAGTTGCTTCTCAGACCCCTGGAGTTTTGGAGAACCGCGGTTCTGAAGCAGGAAGAGGAGGGAGCCAAGGTGCTGTGACTGCGGCCATCAGGGGAGCTTGACTCCAGGCCTGGAGAATCATGGAAGGCTGGGGTCGCAGCCCAGGTGTGTCAGTGAGGGATCACATTGGCTACTGATGAGGGGGACCCGCCCATGGGAATAAGAGTATCTGGTTAGATACTAGCACTTTCTGCCACAGCAGGCACTAGGAACAGAATGGTTTGGCCCCTAAAGTTCGTACATTAAAGGCTCTTCCCCATCGTGAGGCTCTTGGAGGTGACTAGGTCTTGAGGGCAGAGCCTCATGAGTGGATTAGCGCCCTGATACCACCCAGCAAAGCTCCTGAGTCCCCTTCTCAAGGTGAGGACAGCCAGAACCCGCTGCTGCGTTGGTCTGGGACCTCTGGCTTCTGGAATCCTGAGAAACGAATTTCCGCTGCACGGAAGCCGCCCACCTGGACCAGGACCTCAGGCAGCACTGCCGCCCAGCCTTTTGCTGTTTTACCCTCCTTTCTCCCAGGACTGCATTCTGATGCTTTTGAGGATCGCAGGGCTGTCCCCTAATTTTCATGGTTGTAAGTAGAGTTTTGTCTGCCTAGTTTGTTTCCATCACCCTTGTATGACGCACAGTGATTATTTTAGGACTGTCCCTTTGTGAGGTGCTTTTCTCACCCTTTAAGGAAGAAATGAGACTGTTAACCTCGAAAGGACCACATGACCCCAACTACAGGATCGGGGGTTTGAGCGGGTCTGACCAGTTGAATTGCCATCTGCTGGCTGCATAATGGATCGAGGACTGGCACACATAACCCCAGGATGCTCAGTCCTTCTGGGACTTTCTGCTCCAGCTGGGGAAGGGTGGCGGGTGTGGGGTGCAGCCTTCATTCTCTACAGCCAACGCAGCAACCTGCTACTTGGCAGCATTGACCCAGCGCCCACACAGGAAGGCGAGTGATTGCAAAACTAAAAATCATGAAGACCAACCAACACACAAAGAATCAGAGAAGGGTGAGACAAAACCAGAACTGGCAAGGGAAGGAGCTGTCACCCCCAGGGCCCCTGGGCAAGTTGGCCTCTACATTTTATGGCTGTAGACATTCAGGAATTGGGGTTTCTCCCTCTAGCACCTGGAGTGGGAGGCAGAGGACCATATTGGCCTTGGAGTCCCGCTGTCACCAGAGCCAGCTGATGCAATCAGGAGCAGAGATGGAAGGCTGCTACTTGTTCTCCAAGTGTGGGTACCCATTTGAGGATGAGATGGTATCTGTGTATAAAGCCACTTCTCATTCCTCTTCCCCCTACCATACTAATGACTAGCCTTAACCTGCCCATAGCTTTATCTCCTGGAATCCTTAGGGCCGTGTTCGCCCCACTCGCAGCAAAGCCATGTGCACACGTGCAGACATCAGCTCCTGTCACCCCGTGCTGCCCAGCATAGTCGGTCCCCTAGATTCCCCTGGACTCTTGTTTTCAGCAGTACGCTGTAGCAGCTGAGTCCCAAATCAGCTCGCACCTGGGCCTTTGCTGCAGCGCGACTTGACCTCTCGGTGTCCTGACTCTGGGCTGAGTCAGGGCCCAGTCATCCTGTTGTCTCTTGACACTCATGCCAGTGGGCACACAGCTTCCCGGCCTTGCCCGCCACGGTCCCAACCCAGAAGGGGACTCTCAGTCCTGTGTGCAGTGACTCCTCACACAGCCCTGCCATTCCCACCTCCTTTCCAGGGCCAGTTCTGTGCACTATGTGTGAAGGAGCTGGGATATCATGGGCGATGGGAGCTAACACTGTCTCGGACTGTGTCTAGCTTCCTTGCCCCCTCGTAGACTACTTCCAACTTTCCGCTTATTTAAGTTTTATTTACTTATGTGTCCTTCAGAGAGCTTTACAGCTTTAGCCCCTTGGGATAGAAATTAAAGCAGCTTCGTTTTCATAGTTTCTCTGCTGAAATCCCGCATTGTTTGTTTAATGAACAGCTGATGCGCACTGCAAGAAAAGAATCATAATTAAGGAAGCAAGAAGGGGTGATCTTTCAGGGAAATTTCTTCCACTGTCGCAGGCCCCTGGGAAAGGGAGCTGGCCCAGGAAACTAGAGTTGTCAGGGGAAGAAGGCTTGTCATGGGGCCCCTGCTGGAGACGGCAGCACAGGGGGGTGCCACGGTGGTGGTCGCAGGAGAAGACGACATCGCCCCGCTTGCAAAAGCAGCCCCCGGCACAGTGGCCACGGTTTTCATGGCCAGCGGCTGCAGAATGCGATTTGGAGTCAGACCCCTGACTCCCAGCGGAAGGGCCGGTGTACTGGCACCGGGGAAGCGGCAGGAAGGAGCAGCTGGGAATGTGTCCTTGCCGCTTCTCTGTAACTGCAGCCAAAGCCATCTCTCCTAGCTCATATGGGGGTCTTCTTGCTTTAATGCCCCAGCTGGCAGCTGTGGGACTTCCCCCTGTCCATCACATGCCATGCCGGTGTGGGGGTCACGGCCATGCCAGATCGTCACGCAAACGTGTCTGCTCATGACTGCAGGTGCTGCGTCTGCAGATTGCAGCAGTGGGGTCCTCGTATTTACCGACCCCACTTCCCTATAGAGGAAAACCATTGAAGACAGAACGACGGCCCTGCCTCTCGGGCCGCCGTGAAGCTGCCTTGGTGTGTGAGCCCCGCTCAGACTGGCTTGCGAATGACTCACTGAGTAACCGCTGCCGCGATCGGAACTCGAGTCAGAATGAGCCTCCTTGCTCAGAGTGGGTAGAATGTCTATGCTGAAAGTGAGACAATGCCAACCGGTGGGAATGTGGGTCAGTTTCCATTCTTGATTCTCTTCATTTTTAATATTCCCCTTTTCTGTCATTCCCTCTGGCGTATGTAAATACCAGACACCAAGGGCTTGCCTCCTATAAGCGTGGGAGTGGGATGTAGATCAGTGGGTGATGGCCACAGTGTGCCTGCAGGGCTGGGCGTTCTGGATGCGCCACCACCTTCATTTGTCCAACTCATGGAATAAATAGAGTTCTAGGTGCTACCTTGCCAGGCTCTCTGTGAGGACTGGGGACACAGTGGGTGACCTCTCATTGTCTTGGCCCTCCAGGCACATCCAGCCTGGGGGAGGAGGCGTGCAGTAATAGGATGCCATCACGGCTAGGTGGGGTCCCTGTGGGTGTTGCGAAAGCCCGCAGCAGGGACAGCTAGTTCACCCTGGGTATTTGGAGCTCCAGGGAGGTGTCCAGCGGGCCGTGGTGTGCCAGGACCCGCCCTCTGAGGAACAGACTCGGACCTCTGCAGTGCTGAGCACAGCTCTGAGGTGACTCCTGGGAAGACCCACTGGGCAGACGCAGTGACTGCCATTGAAGCCAGTAGAGAGACATTTGGGCATCTCCCTGCTGGCGTCAAGAGGCCAGTGAGAACCAGGCGGAAAACCTGGTTTCCTTAAGCGGAGAAGGCAGGCGGCCGTGCACACCCACGGAAAGAAAAGCTTCGCAGTCGGCAGGGCTCTGCCTGCTCTGATCTCTCACTTTGCTCTCGGCAGTGATGAGCACTGGCTTTGAAAGCTGGGGATCACACACACCCCCATCTCCACACCTCCTAGCGTGCCCCCCTCACACCTTCTCCGGAAAACATGCAGCCTAAGTAATACCCGAGTTCTTGCTGCGGGTGCAGTTTAAAGACAAAGCCTTTGCCCCCCACCCCAGCACCCCCGTTTCTTCCAGTTTCATCACTGTCCCCTTCCCTCTTCTGCGTAGACATCCTAGCAGTGAGTCTAGGGATTTAGAGTGGAGGCTCCTGTCTTCATGACAACGCCCGACCCAGTGCTTTTTTCTGTAGCCAGTGGCTGCCTTCAAGGGGGAAGCAGCCGCCACTCCCCAGAGTAGACTCCCCCGGGCCCCAGCAGCTCTGCGGCTTCCATAGGACCTGTGCCCCGTTCTCCTCCTTTCACTTCTCTGTCATTCAGACGCTTGCGCCTCGGTGTGCCTGGCACTGTCCTCGGGGTCACATGACTCGAAGGTAGCTTCAACACAGTGCCATCGTTTGGCAGACATTTTTTTCTTTGCCTGCTTGAAGGAGGACTTTTTCATCCTGACGGTTTTTGGAGCACTGTCTCTGATCTATCTGCCTGCAAGCTTCTGCCCTCCACCCACCCAACCTACACTTACTTTCTACTTCCAGAGACAATGTTGGTGACCTGTTTTCGAAAAGCTTGAAAAGCCAGCACTTAGGTTTTTCTGGAAACCTTCAAATTAACCTCATTAGGCTTGCTTTATTTATTTTCTTTCACCTTGTAGGCTGTGGTGCTTTCCAGCTCCCTAAATTGTGTTTAGTGATCTTTTATAGCATGACTCAGTAGTCAATACTTGTTTAATAGGAATCAGGGTATACGAGTTGATAATATATATTTTTCCACAAACATGCTTGAATGTTTGTGAAGCCCCCCCCTTCCTTTTCCTTTTTAAATTCAAAATTTTCTAGTTGTGTTTATTCCCCTCGTCAGCATACTTTATCATATCAAAGCCTTTTCAGACACTGTAAAACTACTGAGTTATGTTTGGGTCATGTTTTGCGGTATGCCCTTTAATACTGTAGCTTTAGAAATGCAATTTTCAGCCTCTGCTTATTAGAATATGATAAAGTATTCCTGGTCTATGTCCAGCTCCACTAATCTCCAGACTGCACTTCATGAATTAAGCATGAAGATTTTAGTCAATGTGCTTTCAAAGACCAATGCTTAGGGAATCATGGATTTCCTACAAGCTGAGGGAGAAATCTATAATAGGAGGAACTGATTTTCAAACATCATATTCTCAAGAAGAAATGACCACTTCTGGCCCAGAAACAGAAAACATTTCACTATCAGAATATTCTAGAACCAGTTAAAACTACATTGTGCGCTGTGATTTATTAAAGGGATGATGTTTTCAAATGTGTAAGAACGTCCATCACGTGGGAGGGATTTCAAATGGCTGCTTATTTTGGAAGCCCATGTAGATGGGGTTAAAATCGAAAGGGGAATGCAAATTGAATTTATGGGGTATTATTAACTTTACAACCTCCCCCCCTCCCCCGCAGTTTGGTTCATTTTGCTCTGGTGTAATTCAGCAAAAAGCACTCTCTCGCAGGGTGAGAGATCTCCCTGAGGAGAGATTCTGAGGACCCCTGGGTACCCTAACCAGGCTACCTCAGGTACCTAACCTTCGAGACCCCAACATCTCTTTGGGTTTAATGTGTTTTGTGGCAACTGGCAGGCAGTCTCCTTTGCATGTCACAGCGCTGGATGCAGTAAGGCAGCTCTCCAGTCAAAGGCATACGGTGCCAACACTGCAGTGACTAGGGAACACCCCAAAAGGACACCAGGGTGTTTTCATCTGAGTCAGCAGCCCCTAGGTCTTGTGTTGGTTTGGGGCAACTGGCCCTGCCTCATCTAGTCCCCGAGTGCTGTCCGGTTCTCTGTGGTGACAGCCCCGCGCAGTGCTAAGCATCACATCAATCAACCCCAGTTCTCCATAGGGAAACTGAGGTGGGGGAGTTTTAGCCACTTACTTAGGCAACTAGCAAGTGGCAGAGTCAGTACTGAGGCCCACACTTATTGGACCCTCTGAGTCCTAAATCTGCCCCGCGCTTTGGGGTTACCGAAGCTAGCCTGTGTTGAAAAGCCAGGCGAGAAGCCGCGCCTCGAGCTGCTGCCGCCCGGTCACCAGTGCTCCTGAGGAGGCTCTCGTCCACTTCTTCAGTTCTGAGCTCAGGACAGAAATGTAAATCATCTCCAATTAGGGGGCTGCTGCTTGAACATTTTCCTTTTGAGGAAGACAGGAAAATTCTCAGCTCGTCTAGCTTTATCTGTGAACCTACAGGATCTCTCGTGGGCTTTAAATTAATCAATCAATCCACAGACATTGAACCAAATCTCTACCTTGGGCTCAAGACTCCGCAAAGTGCTTTAAATGGGCAGGAAACCAAAGGGCCAGCTGCCCTGCCCCCAGCCATCGCCCAAGGCTGCCTTCCCTGGCTGGGGAATTAGCCTGTCAGTTCAATCACAGAGCCCCTTTGACTGGTGTTTTCCACTAAGCTGGCCCCATGGACGGCTCTGGTCATGTGTAGACACGACCTCAGGAGGGGAACATCCGTCTCTTTTCGAATCTTCACCATTTAATCGTTCCTGACACAGTTTTATGAGAAATACAGCAAAACTCAACCCTGTCAATCAGCGTTTGCTCCTGGGTCTCAGAGCTGCACCTGGAGCCCTAGGTGTGCAGGGGCGGATCCCCGACACCACAGGGTGGGGAGTAGAGTTGGGTCGTGGCGTGTGTCTGTGTGTGTCTGTGTGTCTGTCTATGTGTGTGTGTGTCTGTGTCTGTTTCTGTGTGTGTGTCTGTGTGTGTGGCTCTAAACAGCCTGGATGCTATGGCCTGTGGGTCTTGCAGACATGCTGTGGCTGTGGGTCCATTTTGCAAAGTGACAGTTGCTGAACTATGGCATTTTTAGGCCTTGAAGACCCTGCAGGGGCCCCTGTGGGTGAATGTAAGTGAGAGAAGTATGCCACGCAGACGCAGATACAATGGTAGCAGTGCCTCAGCTCTGGTCAGCCCTCCACTGCTCAAGCTGTTTTGAAAGAGAAAAGGGACTCGGGACTTTTGTGTGAGGTCTCTCCATTTTTAGATACTGCCAACCAATTCACTTTTGTTAACCGTCCATGGTCCACGCCGCTGCTGGAGGAGTGCAAATTAGGTGGAGGGTGTCACGTGTGATGTTCTCGGGAGCCAGCCTCCTCACTCTGTAGGGGTGGTGGCTCCCTTGTGACCATATAGCTGGTCAGTGGCTGGACCTGGTGGCAGGTGAAACCATACAAAAATGACAGCAGGACGATGGGGGCAGTCCAGATGTGGGCTCCGACCATAGACCTTGGGGAAATTCTGGACCTGGGCTCCACTGAACAGCCATGGTGAGAGAGCTCCGTTCTTGGTTCTCTGGACAGACTCAAAGGTCACATAGGGGTGACGAAAGCCTGGAACCCTCTGCCCTAGATAGTAGAGTGAAGCCTGCATGCCACCCACTGCCGTCTGAGCCCTTGTCAGGGCATCTGTGGCTCTGGACAGACTTGGGAAGTGGACTGGACCCCACCCTCTCCCCTGCCTTCTTTGGCCTCCATGGCCTTCACCATCCACTTTCCATCATGTACTGCATTGCCTGATTCTCATGCACACCTACACGCACTTGCCCTCACTCGGTTCCAGGAGATGCCTGGGAAGTGGGCTGGAAATGGAAAGTCTGGTTTCACACGGGGTGCAAGTGACACAGGGGCACGTGGTTCCCTGGCAGCAGGTTCAGAGAGACAGTCCAGGTGGGCCTCCCTCTGGACTCAGAGCCCCGCATGGCCAGGACCTTCTTCACTGCTGCACACTCACTCTATCCTCCGGAGCGGGCTGGGACCCTCACTGCTTCCGGAGTCTTCCCAGAAGGTGGATTTCTGCCGTCTGTGGCCACTCGGGGCAGAGCCTGGAGACACGCCACGCCGGCTCAGCTCAGGGCGTCTCTTCCCAGGAGGAGGGGTGAAGGACAGAGGGGGTCCAGGGGAGCTGTCCTGAGGGATAGGAATTCCCCAGCAGAGAGGAGAAAACCCAGTCAGGGGAGCAGAATATATTATTTCCCAGCAGTTATCCACACCCCACCTCCATTTTCCAAATTGTAAGTTCTCTTTACATTAGTGCGTTCTGTGCAAGGGGAAGAAAAAGCTTTACCCGGGATATAAAATATATACTTTCTAATGTAAATCAAGAAGCTATTAATACTGTAATAAGAACATGGTAGTGTGTTAATTGATGGGAATTGTAGAGTGGAATATTCATAATCAGCGGCAGTCTTTTCTTTGGAAGGAACAAAGGATTAAGTTAGGGAGACAGTAATGGTATTGTTAGCAGGCTATTTCAGTGATTTTCTCTGCGGAAGAGTAGAGAAAGGTGAAATTCCAGCTGGGAATATTAAACTATGCAGATCTCCACTCCAGGGTATTCCGTTCTGTTTAAACTGCCGAGCTCTGCCTCACCTTATGAGCCAATTGTTCTATTAGCGAAATCATTGCGTGTTTCATTTTGCTGTGGTAATAGCAGAGTCTGTCTCACGATAAATTACGGAGTCAGGCAAACAATGGTTTTGTGCTGGCGATACAATGAAATATCTTATTAAAATGCAGACTTCCTTAGGTTACTGAAATTAGAGTCTTATTTTAAAATGATTCCATTGGGTTTTATACACAGTTTTGAACTAATCACACTAACCGAATCACTCTTTTGTCAAGAGTGCGGAGGATTGAGGGAGTCTTTTCCCATTCATAGTTTATCCTCATGTTCTCCTCTGGACACATCCTCCTGGATTGACAGTAAAAGACAACACGTAATAGCATCGTTCCTTCACGAGTGAAAGAGCATGAAACCTTCCTGCTAGGCTTCTCGAGCAGACGCTCTGGATAGCTGCCCCGATAGAAACTACGATGCTTCTAACAGATCATGGCTCTTTAATGATCTCGTGCTGAGCACTTCTGAAAGGGGGGCAGCTGGTTTATCTTGTAGAATCCTCGTTCAGGCCACCCAGAAATAGATCAGCGACTCCACTTTGCAGCTGGGAAGACTGAGACTTGGATGTATTCAGCGACTTCTCCCCCACTACACAGCTTGGTAGGGCGATTCTAGCACTTGAATCTGCTCTCTGATCTGTAACACTTTCGACATGTCATGCTGATTAATTCTCATCTGATTAGAGCCCGCCTGTGCTCTCAAATTCAACAAGGTTTTGTACTCTACAAGAAAGTAAAGTTTCATGAAATAAAATCCTATGGGATTTTAACTGAGATTGCAGTGATTCATAGAACAAAGTTGGGGGCGGGTATTAACACCTTAAAAATAAAGAGTTTTCAAATCCGTGACATTGGTATGTATTTTGATCTTTGTTTTGCATTGCAATACTGGCTCCTTCTGTGTGCACACACATACTATTATCCTTCCTGTAGTTTTCCTGAGAGAAAGTTTTTCCTTTCAGATTCAGTTTTTGAGATGCTTTCGATTTATTTTTGTGTTAGTTTTGACATCAAGTGATGTACGGAAATCATTTATTTCGCCTAATTAAAAAGCTTTATTGATGTTAAATTATTCATAAAGTATTTATGTGTGCGTGTGTGTGTGTGTGTGTGTGTGTGTGTATACACGTATGTATTTATCTATACGTACTCTGCCTCTCCGGCCTCTAACAGGTTTTTGGAGATGGTGGATCGGCTTAAGATGGAGCAGTAGTTACAGCTGGTTATTTTTCTTTTCCACTTGCTCTGTGTCAGTCCCCCTTAAGGACCAGCCTTGTGCTCTGTGTTCTATGCCTGTCACCTTGGCCCAGTTTCTGCCTCACTGTCACCAGCACTACATAGGTGTCTGAAGCTCAGAGTTGAAGTCACTGCCCAGGTGAACAGTAGGTGACTGAGGGACCCAGGAAAACAGCTCAATCCTGTCTGACCTCAGGGCCTGGCCTGTCACCCCAGTCAGCTGACTCATAGCACCCACTCTGGTTGTCAGTAAATAGCGTTCGTGGCTAAGCATAGGAAACCCCCTGCATTAAAATAAACTAACAAATGATTTAGTCCCTGAGAAGAAGGTGAAAGAGAGGACAGTCAAGGGTCTCTCCTTGATTACACTTTCGTCGGGCTCCTCTGAGTCCTCTGCCCAGCTAGCACTAGGCCTTGACTTTTGGACTCACTTGTTCGTTCTTTACATGGCTCAATTTTACCATGAATCCTGTTAAGTCAGTTCTCCAGGTAGTATCTGCTCACCTTGTGTTGCCTTCAGCAAGAGTCCATGTAGGTCAGTTTGCAAGTTTTATTTTCTTGTCACTTTCCATCCTGTGACCCTCCCACCCTGCCTTTTCCCTATAAAATCGGATCATTTGGAGGAGATCCTAACCTCCCTTCTGCTACAAAACCCCAGGGCAGTCATTCCTATAGTCTGTTCTGTAATAAGTTATTCATGACGTTATTTTTCCTTCAGCATCATTGTGTTGTTGATCTGGTGGGACTCAGTGGGGTTGGGATAGGGACACTGCTGAATCTAAATGGACTCCCTCAAAAATTAGCCCCTGCACTTGGAAGATGCTGAGCACTATTCAGGTGTTTTAGAATTGGGGTGGACCTGACATGCTTCCTCTGTGTGTGCTCTGATGGTCCCTCATTGCCCCACCACATCCACAAGTTCATAGACCACCACCGTGTCCTCTCTTCCCCAAGTCCTTGATGACAGAAATGCTTCCCTCCGCAGAGTTCTTTCACAACAAATAAAGCACTTTACTCAGCAAGTGCTCATGGAGCTCCTGTGTGCCAAGAGGGTGCTGCAATCTGATGTGAGGAGGAGCAGAGAAATTCACGTCTGCCAGACCCCAGGACCCATGGGAAGCAGGATCGTCCCCAGTGTGTTTAAAAATGAGACAAGCATAGAGAAGCAGTGAGTTCTTTTAAGGTGTATCGTATCCATCGTTATAAATTGTCAGACGTTTTAGAGTAGTAGTCTTTACCCAGCATGGTTTTTAAATCTCTTTTTCTTTAATGAAGATGACAGAAAATGTTACTCTAGATTTTTTCTTTTCTTTTTAGGTTATCAGTGATTTAGCTTTCTTCTTGAAATCCTTAATGGACAAAAAAAAAAGCTGGCAGGTCTGTATCAGCCCCACTCCTTTTTTAAAATTTTACTGGGCTTTGCTAGACCTTAACCCTCACGGTGTAGGAATGTTTGATGTTTCCCTGTCCTCTAAGCAGGCCACCTGACGATACTTGATACTTCATCGTTCCCTGATTTCTTTTAAATGTTAGCCTTGTCTCAGGCCTCCTGCGTCCTCTGTCTCCCTCAGGTGTGTCACGCTCAGCCATGCTGTAAGTAATCAATACTTGGTGATTTGACTTTTTAGCCACTGGGGAAAAGAGAAATCTCAGGTACAAAATACAAAGCCAGAGCGCTTGTCAAGGGAGTCCTTGCTTTCCCCTTGTCAGCCAAGTGGGGCAAGGCCACTCCAGACAGCCTGTTTTTTCTCCTGCTGGCCCTCGCGAGAGAGAGGTGGCCCGTTGTCTGTTCCCATTGTTCTGAGGACTGGAAAGTGTGCCTGCAGTGCAGACCCCCAGTGCCCATCCTGCTTGGTGCTACCTTCATTAACAACCACAGATGTTAAAGTTCATGATTTAGAGACTCAGCACTGTCCAGAATTGCAACTCCGCCTGTGCTTGGAGGCACAGTTCTGTTCTCTGCAGCTTTCCTGGGTGCTGCATTTGCGGCTGATGCAAATACCCAACTATCTTGTTCTTCATCAGAGTGACACGAAGAAGCTCTGATGAAACAGTCTTGAGCCACTGAGTGGTCAGATCGGACCTCTTTCTGGTGGGGAGTAAGTTAGTGTGTGGGGGTAGGGTGGTATTCTTTTATTTTTTCCCCATCACCCTTATTTAACCCTCTAACTCAAATGCAAATTCAAATGCCTCTGCATGAGGAAAGAAGGAAAAGCAGCTGAAACATGCACATTTCTGTTAGACTCAGCATCTGAATTGGATGGGCAGCTTTATTTCTTTACAAGGCAGCCATATGAATGCCTGTTGTCCAAATGTATCTAGTGAGGAGATGCTGTCCCTTAACAGAGGTATTTACCCCGCTGCCCCCAAATTAAGGGCATTATTTGTTTTACTCAGATTTATGGGTGTCAGAGTAACCAGTCCATAACCAATGATTAGAGAGTCAAAATTTACCACTGGGCCATTATCAAAGAATAAAGTAATGAACATGAAAACAGACCCTTCTTTTCAACAAAAATTGGTTCTATTTGTATAGCTTTCTTTTATCAGGCACTTTTATTTAAAGAGTTTAGTAGATTTGGAATTTATTTTTGATCAGTTCTTTTCTGCTTTACTTATATGTAAAAGATGGTATTTACCTAGGGATTTACTCAATTTTGCCTTTTGGAAAACTTGACTGTGAGGCGACATGTTTTTCACAAGTTGATTACTGAAAAAGAAAGATTGGGGATGAGGGGAGTGATGCCCGATGCCCTCGGTCCTGCTGGTAGGGAATTTCTTATACCCTTCATGGGAGCCCCAGCTGAACAAAAGCAAATCTTGTTGACCTCTCTACTTAAGAAAAGGCAAGACACATGCCAGGTTCTAACCAAGCAAGGTGAAAAGAGGACTGTGAAAATTAGGGTCTCCAACTTGAATGAAGGAACAGGTCCAGACAAATGTGATGCAAAGCTAATTATGAGGAGTGAAAGGGCATTTCCCTGGAATTGCTTGGTTTTCTTCTTTAAATAGGGGACACTATTGTCATTCAGAAAAACCCCAGGCTGTTCTGGAAACAGGCAAAAAAATCAATAGCCCACTTGTTGAGGATCCGGCAGGGCTGAAAGTACCTGCACCCTTGAGTGAGCAGTGCTTGTGGGGAGGAAAGACAGCTTGAGAGGATTGTCTTCAAACGTCCACAGTGGTGCACAGTGCTGGCTAATTATATCCAGCCATCATTTTTGTTCAGGACCAGTGCGAAGACTCGGTTTTTGTTTTTGTCTATCTGTCCGAAGCCTGACAAAATGAATAGAATTCCCTGCTTCTCAAAACAGTCCAAGTGGTGGTAAATGGGCCTCGGAAGAGCAGAGAGAAATGAATGGGATGCTGCCAAGCAGAAGAAAGCTTCCTTTAATTAATGAGCTCAAATAAAAGATAGTAACATCTATTAAGTAAAAATTGGATAAGATATTTAAATACGCTCACCCACATGTGGGTCCCCTTCTCTTTGTTTCTCAGTCCAGATTTTAAAGAGTTTTGAGGTTACAAGTTTACCCAAGCATATGTTTTTGGCTTTTGAGAAATTGTTTTAAATGTCCTTGCTGGTCACAAGGGCTGAAATCCAGCGAGGTTTTGCACCCAAGGAAACCAAAGGGCGGTGCCTGCAGAGTGTGAAAGCTTGTCCTGGACCCAGAGAAATCTCGGACTGGCTCCCTCCCGAGGCATGCAGCTCTCAGGAGAGTCTAGTCTCTTTTTGGTTTCTGGGCCTTAAAAGAGAAATAGGAGTGATTGAATGTGTGTGTTTAGGTCAGGAGGAGAGTGTTTGATTTCTAGATGTTTCAGTGCATTTCTGTAATCTCTATAACTTCTCATTGGTCTGTTTTTCCTACCATGGATTGGACTTCACCTATGTGGCTATTTGAGCTTCTCAGAACCGACTAAAATGTTTGAGACCAATGGAAATGTTATTGATTCTGTATTATGGAATGAACATTGCAAAGTCACAGTCTGTCAATGTAAAATTAAATATTTACAAAACAGTGTT
>RJWH01004055.1:0-40000 GCA_004363575.1 Solenodon paradoxus | reverse complement strand
GGAGCATTGCTATCCTCCCAGTCCCTTCCTTTCAAAAGGGCAGCCAGCTTCCTCCCTCAGCAAACCTGCGTGACATCATCCCGTGACTGGACCCCTCGCAGGCTCTTCCCCAGCTCAACACACCCAGTTCCCAAGTAAGCCTAGGTCACCACCACCCTTGCTCTGCTGGCACCAGAGCAGATGACTGAAAATGCTGAGGAAGACTAGCCAAGCTCTGCTGCAAGGAAACGCCTAGCTCCTGGTGAAGAGCTTTCCTGCTGAGAACACTTTATAAAACTGGAACTACACCATTAGGACCCCTGGGGTCCTTGGTATAAGATGTGTTTCAGAAGTTTTCAGAATGTAAGAAGGTGATTGCTACATTTTGTGTCTGACACAGGTCAGCAGACTTGTAACCCAAAGCCAAACGTGATGAGGGTTGCTTATGTAAAGTTTCCCAAGTGTTTTATTGAGAGGACTTTGTTTTACAATTTAACATAAACTCTTTACCAATGGGAAAACAGACACAGGGTACATGACACCCACATCCACCTTAGTTCAGTTCCAGGGACTCCCCTTTCTTGGTACTGAGTCGAGAGGAAGCAGAGCCTGGGGTGTCCCCAGCAGGTTCCCCCTGGAAGACTTTTACGTCTCTCGTCTGTTAGTTGTCTGTTAAGTGCAGTCTTAGCCTTGTCTTTTTCATGGTCTTTGTGATGCTTGCTTTAATCCACCAGCATGTATTTCATAATCCTTTGCTCTGGGCTGGGTGTTGTAAACAGTTCCTTTCTAATCTTGATGGGAGGTAAGGCGAATGGGAATGCTTTGACAATTCAGAGATAGGAAACACGTTGAGTTGGGGGACTCTCGCCTGTGATTCTAGTTATAAACAAGTTCTAGATTTTTCGTTAAATTCGAATGTGGGAATCCCCAGCATTTGAAGATTGTAGGCCAAGTTATGACATTGTAGAAGCTTGGTATGGACTCTGCCTTTCCTGTGAACCCTTTGTGTAGTTTGATAGGGCAGAACTGCCCCCAGCGCATGATGGGAGAGTCCAAGCTCCTGGCAAGGCTATATCCCCACCCTTGAACCACAGGCTGCCTTTGTTCTTTTGTGCATTGTCCCAGGGCCTGGTGACTAGTAGGCCCAGAAATCTATGTTGAAGTAAGGAAGGGAGAACAGTGCTGTCTTGGGAAATCAGTAGGTAGTCTTTAGGAAAACAGCATGTTAGCTGCTTCTCCCCGCTTCAGCTGGAACTCTCTGTCCTGTGTCTTATGGGTCCCTCGAGTCAGACAAAGATACATTTGACCTCTGCTTTCTCCTGATGTGCATGCATGTGTACTCACACATGCACACACACACACACACACACACACACACACACGGAGTTTGTTTATTAAATTATATCAGCAAGTAGGATGTTACTTAATTTTTTTTGCTTTCTTAAGGGACGCGTTTAAGGTAGTGTCACCATCTAAGAAGAAACAAAGCCAGGAAAGGTGATCTGGGCAGCGTTGGCAGACATTTCTAACCTGAACATGGCCAGATAAATAGTCTGGTCATTGTATTCAATTCTGTAAGCTGACTGGTCAATTCAGTTTTAAAAAGTGCTCAGACTTGTGGCTTTGCCTGTTGGCCCAGTTACAGCAGAATTGACCCTTTCCTGCAAGATGCTCAGTGCAGTGACTGTGGCCACAGGCGGTGCCCGGGAGCAGGCGGGAGAAGAGACCTCCACAGTGAGCAAGAATTCCTAAGGTGCCCCCAGCCCCGCGGGCACGTGAGTT
Organism: Solenodon paradoxus; assembly: GCA_004363575.1. Classification (NCBI taxonomy): domain Eukaryota; kingdom Metazoa; phylum Chordata; class Mammalia; order Eulipotyphla; family Solenodontidae; genus Solenodon; species Solenodon paradoxus. The sequence continues at coordinate 38,239 of RJWH01004055.1, read as the reverse complement.
CTGTGCTCCCCAGGGGCACACCTCTCCTGCAGGGCCCATCTCTCTGCGTCTGCCCGTCGCCTAGCTATCTCAGGAACTCAGGAAATGTTTGTTTGAATGGTGGAATGAAGCTGTCTTGCTATATTTTGACATTATGTCAGTCAAATAGTAATTGATTTTCTATAGCACCTTTTCGTTTGCACAGTGCTCATTATCTCACACACTTGGAGTCAGAAAGGATTTTTAATCTTTCTTTATTGTGTTCACATCGTTATGAACAACTGCTAATGGTTGAGCCCTAACTCTCAAGCAGACATGGTGTCCAGCACCATCATGTAGCATCTAAGCGACTTTCGTGACAGGCCTGTGAGGTTGTCTCTGTTCGCGTTTTGCCTGTGATGGAGGCATGGACCATGTGCCAGGGCCACAGCACAGAGAAGGCACTCAAGTCCCAGTGTCCCCGACTTCCAAGCCCGTGCTCTTAGACACTCTTTGTCTGCAGTGGGCAAGGCCTGGAACCGTGATGGTGGGGACCGTGCGTTCGTTCCCAGGGCTGCCAGAGCGGATGGCTTCAGCAGCCAGGCGCCGGCTCTGCCCAGTGCTGGAGGCCAGTCTTAGGGCAGCGTGTTGGCAGGGCTGGTTTCCTCCGAGGCTGCTCTGTGGCTCATGGTGGCCATCTTCTCTGTGCCCGCACCTGGTTTTCTCTGTGTGCCTGTACCCCAATCATGAATGGCATCAGTCTGTCTCACATTATGTTTTTCTTTCATGACGGCCTTTTACCCTAATTACCCCTTTAAAGACTATCTCCAAATACAGACGGGGGGTAAATTAGCTACACTTATTAGCTAATAGTGTAAAGGATAAATAATAAAGAATATTATACCCTTTTGCTTTCTGGATTATGAAATCAAAGGACCTGGCCTAACTGGGACAACACTGTCTCTTTTAATTGGGTGCTTGATGGGGATGAGTGGCTGTAAAGGAGCTAGGGGACAGGGCTGCTTGTTAAGAACCTGGTGATTGCCTGGATTTGGAAACCCTGGGTGTAACACCTTCAGTCAATCAAGATGCTCTCTGCTTAACAAATTTGCTATGTAGCCAAGCTACAGAACTCTCTAGAACTAAGGCGCTTGAGACTGTCAAGGCTCCAGCTTTGTCCCTGAAAACGAGAAAGTCGTCACATCTGTCGCAGAGATACCTTTGTCAAAATCCTACCCAGACTTGACACCGAACATTGGGCAGTGTGGGACAGTGCCATGTCCCCAGTCACCTGTATGCAGGACTCTTGTCTTTCGACAGCTCACATTTGGTACCACATTTTAACATTTACTAATGTACTCCCTGCTTTTTGATGTACTTGGATTGCATAAGAAGTGATTTTTCTAGAAACATACTTAGGGTTTTTTCACTCTTGCGTTGCCAGGGCGCTCATGTGCATAGCGGTCATGTGTAGTGTCGTGTCTAAACATCGCACGCGGCACAGACATGTTTTGGGATATGAATTTACTCCTCTATTTATTTCTCTTTTGAGTATCATGTCTGGGTCACCATGTATGGCTTTTATTGTGGGATTTTGCTTTTTGAGCCATGTATTTGCCCAGGTTGTGTTTCCGTTTATTAAAACATCTCACCATATTTTATTTTGTTTTTTTTACATCGTGGTTTCAAAATAAAATAATCCCATTCAAAGGTCCTACTAGCAAAGCAAAGCATATGGTAAAGCCTTTTACCTCCTTCTCTTCTCCCACTTCGGTTTTGGTCCACAGTGTGTCTTCGAAGATGCTGGTCTTCCTAGGCAGGGTACAGCACAGAAACCCGATGGTTTTAGCTACACCTGTGAACCTGCTATGGCTGCAGAAGCATGGACGCTCCAGTCAGATCAGGGCTGCCAAGCTCAGTGGAATTTTACTTAATGGTCCCCCTTCTGGATGAACTTTACAGTTGCTGGTGGTTCATGTGCTCATGCCCCCTCCCGGCCTCCCCCCACCATCACCCGGGTCCTCCTCGTAGGGAATGGCTTCATCTCCTCCCTCATCTCCCTCCATCTCCTCAACCTCAGCCTTCCGTCCCCGCGTCGGCTCACTTCTCCTCTTTTCCTCTTAGCTTTGCTTTTTCTTTCTTCTTTCAGCTTCATTTCTTCTGCCACAAGACTGGTTCCTATTATTTTTGTGTCTGGTGACCTCAGACCTTGACTTCTGTTGGGCGATGAGATGACCCTCCATTGTCCTCCTTTAGCCTTGTATTGGTCTGGTACTTAGACAACTAGACATAGGTTTGGCTTTGAATTTGGCTTGGCTTTTCTTTTCTTTTTGTGAAGGAAAGGTACAGACAAGAATGAAGGTGAGTAGGCAGGCAGGCAGGAAGAGAGAGAAGGAGGAAGCATGTTATTTTATTTTACTTATATTTTTATGTAGTTTACGCTGATTGCTTCACCTAGACCAGGGACTGGAGACCAGAGGTGTGTGGGCTGGAACTCCTTTGGAGGCCACAGACCTAACCTCTACTCCACCAGGGGGGCGCCCTACCTGGCTTTTCTTGAGGCTGGTGTGCGGATGTCTGAGTTCCTTGTGCTGATTGAATGAAGGGTTTTGGTTGCCCAGTGTCAACTGCTGAAGTTTAACTGTGCATTTTAGGCACACCTGTGTTTTATTACCTAATACCTGGGCTGCAAAGAACCTTAAAAAGTAAATTATTTGCAAGAGACTAAGGGGTTCTATCATTTTTCTCCACACCCTCATATTCCCCTGCTCCAAGATTCTGCTCACACTCGGAAATGAAGTAAGTCCGCCCCTGTGGTGACGGAATTCTGTCAGAAGTGTGCCTCTGGTTTCTGCTCCTCTGACTGGCAGCTGGTTCTCAGGGTGGGTCCAGTGGTTTCCTGACACCCTGGTGTCCACCGCCTGGTCAGATCACCTCCGCTTCAGTGTGGCGGGACCCGGCTTCCTTCTCAGCAACAGAAGATGAAAGGCTGGTGGGCTATCACTTTCTTGATCACATGAGATGGCATTGTGAAGGGATTTGAAGACATAATTGACGTCTCAAATTAGTTACTAATGAATCAGAAGGAGATAGTCCTGGGAGGGCCCGGCTCCATCGGGTGAAAGCCTTGGAGTGGCACTGGAGTCAGACTCATCCTGGCGGCTCTGATGTGGTGAGGGCCGTGCTGTGGAGGGTTTCCAGAGAGCACCGTGTCGCTAGAGCAGAGAGTGGCTCCACGTGGTCAACAGGAAGAGGGGTGGCTGGCCTGCACCCTGAAGGAAACCTCAGCCGGAGAGAACCTAAAGGGGTGATAGAGCTTCCCCGGCCACTGGTGAGACCACGGCCTGCTGGCACCTGGGTTCCAACCTGGGGGCCTCAAGTTGCCTGTGGAAGCCGTGAGGCAAATGAAAGTGGGTGGTGTTCAGCAAGAGGAAGGGGACGCATCCCAGATAGTTAGGAGCTTGCCTTGTGTTGATGCGCCGCTGCGCGCCGAGCTCCAGTTTCCTCGCCCGGCCTCGAAAGAGCAGGGGAGTGATGACCCCACCAGAAGCATGCATCTGGTAAGAAAGACCTGTTTTTTCACGGTCTGGCTGTGAACTGAGGGAAGTGATGTGGTGGACCGGGCTTCGTCTGGGCATCTAGATACACTGCCGCAAGAGAGTCACACCTTGTGTGTCCCAAAACGTCGTCAGGATCAGCTCATGTGGCCAGATCGCGGTGGTCCCGCCTCCATTATGTCATCTTGTGACATCCAGAGGACAATGAGGTGACTTCGAGGTATAGGTCGTGCCATCCACTTTATAGATGAGGAAAGTAAGAGCCCACAGCGTCTCGTAGGTGGAACTCAATATAAACCTCCGTCTTGAATTGCATTGACCTAAGAGGTCGTCTGATTTCCATTAGTTGACAGAACAATCCAAGGGCAGAAGTGAAATTGGAGTTTCACTTTTGAATTTTCTGAAGCCTTGTTTTATTTGTTTATATATTTATTCAGTCTTTTTTCCCCCCTTCCCCTGGAACCATCCCCCCCCTTGGAAAGTCCCGGCGCCCCGGCATGATTCCTGAAAGGGTTGCGTGTCTTGCCAGCAGGCTCAAGTGGGCTCTTTGGAGAGCTCCTGCCTTCATGCATGCTCACCCAACCTGAAATAGCTGTCTGCTTGTTCCTTTCATTGTCACTCTGAAACAAGATGACGAAGCCAGGGGTTTGCTTCAGAACACATTAACTTCTTTACCACATTAATACCGACTCATGTCTTATTTCCCACTTGCAGTAAGAAAGCCATTCACATCTTTCCCTCACAGGACAATATCTTTAATAGCTTCTGTGTGTTTCCTATTTTTGGCTGTTTCTGTATAAACAGACTAATCTAATAGCAGGCTGAACCATCTAACTTGGCAGAAATTCAGAAAATCACTCATTTCTATGGCAAGCTGGGATGCCAAGAAAGGGGAGGGGGTACCCTTAGTTTTATGGCAGAAAGATGTCTCTTAAAGTTGTCTTTCATGAACATAATATGTCCATCATTGGAATTCTCTAGCACCCTGACTGGAAATTATTTATTGCAGAAAAGATACAAAACCGTGTGACAAAGTAGGATTTCCTGTACAATTTCGGCTGGAATTGGTGCGCCGGAAGGAGCAGGAGCAGGAGCAGGGCAGGAGTGCAGCCACAAAGCAGCGCTGGGTTGTGGCGGGGCGCTCCCTCTGTGGCACATAGCCTGTCTGTCCCGGAGGAGCTCGAGCCTGTCTTCGGAGCGGGTGTCCTTGTTGCATTGAGGATACAGCGCCGCCCCCCCCACCCCCACCCCCACCCCCCGCTGCCCTTGATTTGTTGCCATGTGTGTGTCACAGTCCCAGTGGTTCTCCTCTCCTGGGCTCCGAACTTTGCTGGGGAACTTGACATCATGCTGATGAAGCCACTGACAGCTCAGCTTTCCCGGCTCAGGGGCGGTTCCTGAGAGCCTTGGTGACCAGGGTCCCTGCCCTGGGTCCCCCACGCTGTGCCCTCCCATGAGGCTCCGCTAATGGTCCCTTACAGGAGAGGAATCTGCCCATCGGCCCAGGGCCCGCGCAGCCCTTTCAGTGGCAGCTGGGACCCCGAAATCCCCTAACCAAACAGCCACAGGCCGCTTCTAGGTGATCATGTGTGTTTTCATACTAGTCTTTGAACTGTATTCAGGAGAGTTTTCGCTTCACATAAAAATGGAGACAATAGTGCAGAGTCCCTGTCTGTCCCACACCAACTCCCTATTGTTGACCTCATTTGGTTTGCACATGAAAATTCAAGACCACTGTCAATAAGGTATTATTATTAAGTAAACTCCACAGTTTATGCAGAGTCCCTTAGTTTTTACCTAATGACCTTTTCCCTTTCCAGGATCTGTCCCAGATCTCACATTTCACTGAGTCATCATGTCTCCCTGGGCTCCCTTGAGCAGTGACTTTCTTAGATTTTCCTTGTTCATGATGACTTTGGTAGCTTTGAGGACTGCTCAGGGATTATGTAGGGTGTCCCAGGACCAACACATCTCTGGTTTGTTTTGTGATCAGACCCGGGTTCTGACTTTTGAGGGGAAGACCACAGAGGTGAAGGGCTCTTCTCATCACGTCATATCAAGGGCCCTACTGTCAGCGAGACTCAGTACTGTTGACATTGACCTTCTTCCCCTGCTGGGGCTGGGTGTTTCAGGTGTTTCTACTGGAAGATTCCTCTTTTCTCCAGACTGTTCTGTTTGGAGGGAAGCTGCTGTGTGCGATGCCTCCTAAGGCGTGAGGCCTTAGGTTCATCCTCCTGAGGGCAGAGCATCTACATGAACTGTGCTGCAGGATTCTTCTGTGGAAGACATGTCTCTTCTCCAGCACATTTATTTATTTAGTCACTCACGTCAGGGTGGCTATTTATCTTCTACTTTGGGTTGTAATCCAGTACGACTTTATTTATACTGTTTTCCAGATGGTTCTAGGTTTGGCCGTCTGGCCTTCAGTTGAGTCCCCTGTGCTTTTGGAGGTACTGCCGTCACTGGACAACGTGTTTTTATTTCCTTGTTGCTTTTGTTTTCGTCCTTGCTCCTCTGTCCTCCCATCCACGGATGCCCAGGGAGGGCATCATGTTGCTAGGGTTCCTGGGATCTCAGTGACATGGGTCAGCTTTTATGAAATCCCGTGAATGCAACACAGCATGGATGAGCTCTCGCGTCTAATATTTCACTCTGCAAAATTTAGGAAATTTACAGCTCATTCTCTTTCATAGTGTTTTGCCACCATCCCCACTGCAGGGGAAGAGCCTGAGTCCTGCCTGGCCACACAGCCAGGTGTCCCACTCCTGGAGCAGGCAGGCTTTCAGAATTTCTCAGCCAGGGAGATGACTCAGTCCCACTCCTGCCTCAGTCCCCAGCTTGGGCATCTCAGTTTGACCTGTGTCTCTCTGTGCTTAGTTTCTTCAACTTCATAGCGAGACATTTGCCTCAGCTGGTTTCTGGGGATTCTTCTGGTCTTCATGGTCTGCAATCAATAAATTTCTTGAGTAAAATGGCTCTAGGTGCCGAAAAGTAGTCCAGTGACTCCTCCAGTGTTCTGTCAGGAACCTTGGTAGAATCATGGAGAAAAGGAGAGGAAGGAGAAACGAGAGGTAACTGGATTTGTAAAAGGCTGGAAGAAGAAGCACTGTGGGGTGGGGATTGAGGAGAGAGTAGTTGGCAGAGACAAGAAAGCAAAAACCTTGATGCTGATTCCTGTGAAAACTCTGGAGCAGATAGTTTAATACATCGTTTCTGAACTCTTTAAAAAGATACTGGGGACCACTATGCAAATAGCATCTGTGTTGATGCTATTTCACTTTTAAGGTTAGCATGCAAAGGCGTACATCCGAGATGAAGCACTTGCGGTGTATTGGCCTTTGACAAGAGTGATGCAGACTTAGACACTGAGATCATGCAACGTCCAGATCGAGGGAGGTCGGTTACCATGGACTTGGCATTGGTCAGACAATCTGGAATTTTCTGTTTTTTATCACCTGTTAAAAGAGTACTAATAACAACTACAATGTGTCCCATAGAAGAAAGATGTGAGGGACCTGGGCCTTGGGACCAGCATTTCGAAGGCTCTGTAAAGGACAGCGGGTGGGTGTCCCACCGTGGAATGAGCCTCCATGCAGAGCGTCCGGGCCTGTGCTGGAGACGGGAAAGTCAGGGCTCCCCCATGTGTGCTGGCTGCCGACTCGGAGGGCGCTCCCAGAGATGGGGCTGGCTCGGGCCGCAGGTCTCTTCTTCTTGACAGTCTGTGCTGCTCAAGTCTCTTGAAGGCTCGCTTTCTTTTCAATTGAGTGTTCCTAAGGTCAGCCCTCCCAAGAAGCCCCTTGGTTTGAAAGATTCAGATTCCCAGGTTCTGTGCAGACATGCTGGTACACTGGGTCTCTGAGTCGCGCAGGGTGCGGAGCCCGGCGTCTGTAGAGCTGTGTTTCTTCCAGCCTCCCAAGGTGATTCTGATACGTGCTGGGGGCCGTGAATCCTAACAGGATTGCCAACTCCTTAAGGATGAGCACCATATTTCTTCTTCCTTTGTATGCCTCCCCATACAGGATAATTACACAGAATAAGCACCGAACTGCTTGTTGATGGATTTATTCCAGCAATTTTTTTTTAGCTCTCTTTGTCTGGAGCTTTGCAAAGTAAACACCATGCGCGCCCCATGCTTTGTGAGTGGCCTGCTAGAATGGAATTCCGCTGTTACAGATTGGGGGTTAATTTCTTGGTTTCATCTGAACTATGAAAGGAAGACGAGAGCCTTTTGGAAAAGTGTGAATGTTACTGCTGAGGACGAGCCAGGAGCTCCCTTCCAGATGCTCCATGAGGGATGAAGAGGCTGCTGCTTTGAACCTCCCATTAGTGATGGTTCCAGACCCCTCCTCGTTGTGCATTTATCTTTCAAGGGGTATATTTAGGGGATGTTTCCATTCTATTTTACCTGCAAATTACTTTCCATTCTGAGGTCTTTTGTATAAGTATTCTCTTGAACCCGTTCCAAAAAGCGGATTTTTAACCCAGTAGACCATAACTGCAGTGTTTTGTTGTGCATACGTATTTCAAAATGTGAATGTAAGTAGATTTAGCAAAGTTAAAATAAAACTGAAACTTTTCAAATGCACTGCAGCTTGCTTTTCCAAGTTGGACTTTCCCTTTGGGTTTCTGGTGCCATTTGAAAGACTCTACAAGCAGGAAGACTACCGTGTGGGTCTCTTCTGTCCCCCCACAGGGGACGGGCACCGGCACCGAGGAAGCCTGACCTTCCGTTGCCCCGGCCAGCAGCACACTCGCGGGCAGTGTAGGGAGAACCCAAGCCTATGAGTTAGTGCCCTTGACACAGCCCTGTCTGCCAGGTGTCTCCCTGACGTCTGCTTCCTGTCTGGCCTCTCAGAATCCCTGTTCAGGGGCAAGCTGGGCTCACTTCTCCAGAATAGAAATCCACCTTGCCTCCTCTCTGTCCTCCGCTCCCTGCATCATCCCTTCTCCGGCACTCCAGATCCCTTGTGGGTAGACACTGGGATCCTTAGAGGACGCCGCAAGGCCTCTGTCAGTCTCTGCAGCCTGCTCTGTGCCTTCCCTCCCTCCATCCCTTCCACTGCCAGCTTCCCCACCTGCCTGTCACAGGGCCGTTGCACAGCTCTTGACTCTACTTGCGGCCATCATCCCCTTCTGCTTTAGGTAATGAATTCCTTCTCACCCTATGGGACTCTGAAACCTGCAAAGCTGCTTCATCTTTCCAAGCCAGGTTTTCCTCTCTGCCTAACAGGGTTAGTCCTAGTACTTCTTGCGAGGGTTTTTGTCGGGGGCATGAGGAATGACTGATGTCCCTGCTCATGCGAAGCAGCCCTGTACAGTTTGCAGGTCAGCATGTTGAGTGTTAGCCGTCGCTGGCGCTGTCCACCAGCTGTAGCCCAGCTCCTCGCCTTCGGATTCTCTCGCTCCTGATGCTAATGCTGCGTGCCGTCCGTCTCAGGGGATGGGGGACGGTCCCAGGAAATCAAGAAAGGAAGAGGGTATGTGGAGGGGTTGGCATAACCCCTACGGGCCCCAGCATTCCTCTGCAAGCCCTGCCCTGTCCCCTCTGCAGTGATCTGAATGAACGTGTCCCCCGTCCATGTGCAGAAATCCTCTTCCCCAAAATGACAGTGCCCCAGGCGAGGCTTTGGGAGACAATGAGCTCATGCAGATGGGCCCTCTGGTGGGATTGCTGCCCTCACTCCCAGGCTCTGGGGTGCCCCGCCACTCCACCGTGAGACCTCCGAGGGCAGCTTGACTGCCAGCCCCGAAGAGCCCTCCCTAGAATCGGCCCGGCTGGGTCTGACCTTGACGTCACCTTCACATCCAGGAGAAACACATCTCTGGTGTTGAATAGGCCCAGCCTGTGGCGTTGTTACAGCAGCTCAAGAGGGACCCAGCACCCCCTCCCTGACCATGTTTGGGCCTGATCACCCCACCAGGTATAAGGGAAGGACAGTGCCAGGGGCGGGGCCCTATGTGGACTGTCCAGCTCCCTGTGCAGAACTGGGAGCCAGACAGACGGCCGAAGTGCCTTGGCGTCACTTAGTCAGGGTAGAGAGGGATTGGAACCCAGGACCTGGGTTCTAAAGGCTGCATTCTTCCCCCATAGCCACCCTTTCTAACTAACTCCACGCCAGAGTAAGTGACTGGCCTTGAACACTTTGAAAACAGACGCACGAGTTCAGAACTTGGGCTACTTCCTCCTTGTGTTCTCTAGGTCACACGCCTCTCCTCGAGCAGTCTGCCAGCATGTGGGTAGCCTCTGGCTGGGGTGACACCACTACACAGATCCTGCTTTTCCTCAGCAGATCCCTGCAGGCCACTTTCCACACGCAGCCTCTGCTCCGGGTGCTCTGCTGAGAAGGGCAGGGCTCGCTGCGGGCCCACTCTCTTATGACCTGTGGTCCGCAGAGGAGCTCGGCAGCTCCTGGGGTGTGCAGGAAGCTGGACTGCGCCCCAAGAGCCTCGCAAGGCGGTTGGGACCCTTTTGTTACCACTCACATGGCAGTCATTAGGGGCAGACTCGTCCTACAGCGTTTTTATTTGTTGGTTTTTAGGCTTCTTTTTGCTGACAACAATTGTTTATGCCGGTCGGAGGACCATGCATCCTTTTAGTAGTTTGAGCCCTAGGAAACCCAAAGAGGCAACTCCTGACCCATGTGCAAGGGCCATGGGCGTGTGGCCTGCCTCACCTGGCCCTGCCTGAGTAGGGGAGATACAGATCGCAGATCCAGCGTGTCCTCTGAGCTGCAGACTCTCCCCCTTCGTTTGAAGATGATTTCCATCATTAGAGACATTCATTCGTTTGAGTCTTTGAGACCTCTTAAAATACAAGTGCTCAGAGGAACGGGAACACCGCAGATTGTCAGCTTACAACTGCAGCTGGCGTAGTACCTAGCAAGTGTCTTCTTACAAGCGGATGTTGGAAGACCTGAGTTCGGAAATGACGTGTTCTTGCTGTTTATTTGATGATGTTGGAGTCACCCCAGCATCACCTCTTCTGTGTAGGCACTCCTTCTTGCATTAGAAATGCCCTTTGATTGGGAGAACAACTGGAAGCATTAAAGCTCTAAGCCCTTAATACCAAGAATGCCTGCTGGCGCAGGAACAGGGCTGAGGGCCAGTGGTGTAGAGGTGGGACAGTGTGCGCGCGCGTGCGTGTGTGTATGTGTGTGTTTTCATAGGATCGTGACAGCATCCCTGCTGTACATCTTTCCTCCTGGTATATAGGAAGCCTGGCCCAGTGCCACTGGATTTCAAATCTAAAGTTCTGTGGCCAAGACCGTACTTTTTTTCTTCAATGTCTGCAGTCAAATGTCTGACTCAGGATTTGCTGGAATCTGGCTCTGGGCTGCTGGAATCAGATGTATGAAGCCCTTTTAATCTAAGCCTCAAGCATGTTGTCTATTGAATGGGTGCCTGGCTGACCCTTAATCTACCACCCGGGAGGCCCGAGGGTGGGGAGCAGGTAAACTGGATCTTGGCCACCCTCCTTAGCTCCTGATGGGGGGCCTCTGAGACTGCTCACCTGGGAGGAAGATGGGGACTCTTGCCCTGTGACCAGGCGAGTGGCGAGATAGAACTGCTTGAAACAGATTGTTATGAACTGAATGTGTCCCCACAATTTTTTTTTTAAGGAAAGGTGCAGGCAGGAGTGAAGGCGAGCAGGCAGGTGGGAGGAGAGAGGAGAAAGAACACTTTAATTTTATTTAGTTGTACATCTTGGTTGTTCTCCCTGACCTGGGATGCAACCTGGGTTCATGATGTGTCTGTAAGACTATGCTTTGGCCAGAGACAGTTGACCAAATCACTGCTCCATCAGGGTGTGCCCTGCTAAACTCTTGTATTGAAGTCCTACACACCCAGTGTGACAGTATTTGGAGGTGAGGCCTTTGGGCAATCCTTAGTTTTAAAGAGCTAACAGAACCCTGGTTGGAATTAATACCCTTGAAATGGGGCGAGATCTCCACCCCACTGCACCCCCACCCTGCCCCCATGAGCACCAGGACAGGGCACATGAGGACATGTGAAGAGAGGGCTCACCAGGCACCACAGGCATGTAGGCTCCGTGACCTTGGAATTGCCTGTTGGAAACTGAAAGAGCGCCCGCGAGCCCACCTCTGCACGCTCGGCTAGCAAATGCGGGCGCGGGTGCAGACACAGCCTCGTGCTGTGTGACCTGCAGGCTTAGCGGCGGTACCCGGGTCCACTTCTGCTCATGGTCCGTGGGCCTTGTCACTGGTCCCCCTGCAGACTTCCCGCCTCGGCAGTCTCTTCCTCAGGCAGTGGTTGCAGGGTGAAAGGCTTCAGGTGCTCAAGGCGCTCTCGCCATGTGCGCGGTGCTCAGCGCTGAGCCTGCGCCGCCAGTGTCTTCACAGCGCCCGTCCTGTGCACCGTCCTTCTCATGCGGTGGCATCACTGGCACCAGGGAGGCCGTATGTAGCACTTTGCCTTTGACCTGTTGGGACAACTGTTAGTAACAAGCATGCTCAGGACTCCAAAGTCAGACTTTCCATGTTGTATCAGCGGTGACCACTTTAGGGGAAATGCTTCGGAAACCAGGTCACAGAGGAAAGTGCCTCTTACTGTACCGAGCAGAGAGGTCTGCCTTGGAGGTGCAGAGGGAGCCCGGCCTGATTGCACGGATAAGGCAGCCCCGTAACTCATTCCACCACCATGGAGCCACTGACGGTCCCCTCCTTGCCACCAAGCTTTGCTTGTGTTTTCCTGGGAGAGACATCTGCTCTCTGGCTGTGATTAAAGTGCCTTGGACAGGCCCTCGCTATTACGAGTTTGTGGCCAGTTTAATAAAAGGTAGTATATTAAAATGGAAAGCGTGTTGTCATTGATAAGGACCAGACATGGATGTTATAGAGTGGATGAAAGCTTTGATCATGCATAATGCAAGGGAAGGGAGCCGCGACTGAACACCTACTGTGCGCAGCCGCTCTGCTGGATAGGTTAAGTATCACCACAAAGGGCCCCATGCGTTCAGATTGCCCACGTCTGGCCTGGCCTCTCTGATATATTAATATATTTAATTATCAGACTTTCTGCATTAAAGGAGATTACAGTAGAGGCATCCAGTTGATTGGGGAATAGTTGCTGCGAATGATAAGCTCTTTTGAATAAACCGATACTGACTTAATGAGGTTTTTCTGTGTATTACCACTTTTTTACCAGATAGAAAATCCAGTGACTGTCCTCCTCCCCCACCACTCTCAAGCCCTCTGCTTACCAGTAGAGGCTCCTTTTTCTCTCACATCATAGGAACTTTAAAAAATTTAAATTAATGGGTTTTTTTAGCCTCCAGTTTCTGGAATTCTAAGAGGGCCAGAAAGGTAAGTGCTCAATTACCAAGGCTAAGCTTAGCTAGGAAAGTAAAAATAGAGAGGGTCTCCCACCTTCGCTGGACTTGTGCGTTGTTTCTGGAAGAGGATCAAGAAGTATTCAATCTCCGGTGAATCTGGCTCCCGCTTCCGATAACTTTTCTGTGGTGAGTCCCATCATTTAAAGAATTCATAAGGCCAGTCTGAGGGTCTGTGCCTTGGGAGAGTTCCTGATCTGGCTGAAGACGCTGGTGTGGTCTGGATGTGTTTCCCATTTGCCCCAGTTCAGACAGGTGTGTGCCCATCGGAGAGGGGCTGGCGTTCAAGCTTCCCAGCCAGGTCCATTTGGTGCCCACCAGAACCTGGAATAGTTCAGAATAAATAGTACATGCTGCTCACAAGTAAGTTCCTCCCCTCTGCTTCCCCTCACAGCTCCCGGTATGTGGAGCAGTCCTGCTCCCATATATGATGCGGTCTTTTACAGTCCAGGCAACTGGTCCACTCACGTCTCCCCCAGTGGCCTCCTAGCCTGAAATTCGGTGTGTCTGGAATTTTCTACCGGGATGCCCTTCCTTAGTCCCTGACATTGTCCTCAGAGCAAAGAAACAAAGATGGACTGGAGAGCTTGTTTCCTGGGTGCCCCTTGGTTAGTGGCACAGAGCCTCCATTTGAAAAGAAATGCAAGCACCTTGGCAGGGAGTTGTCAAAACAGACCAGTGAGGGGGGAACCTCTGTCCTGTGTCCTGCTCTCTCTACCCAGGTTTGGGGTCCCTACTCCCCAGTGTAGGCCTCAGGTGCCCCTCAGCATCTGTGAACCCTCTGCCCTTCCCCAGGTGGGAGAACTTCCTTCCTTTGCACAGTGGAGGGACCAGGTACCACATCCGCCGGGACAGGCATGGTGAGTTGCCTGTCTCTGTGGTGTTGGATCCCTAGTGCCCAGTCTCCTCCCCTCCAAGGCAGGCTCATTTGCTGGAGTGACCACAGCCCTTTGCGAACAGTATTTCACTTGATGATTGAAAATCAAGAAGGTGCTACTCCCCCCATTTTACAGATAAGCCTGCTTGGAGGTGAGTTGGTATCAGAACCCAAAGGGGTTCTCAGGAGCCTTTATTCCTCTTTCAAACCTGTCTCCCGAGTCACCCAGCTCTTCGCACTAGCTCCTTTCCCTCCCTTCTTAACACAGCCTCCTTTCCCTACCCCGCTCTTCCTCCACCGCTTTGTCTTACCCTGTGCATGCAGCCTCCGAGAGGCCCAGCCTGCTGGCAGTGGGTGCTGATAAGATCTGTCTGTCTTCTCTAGTCTGGCCCTTACCTGCCTTTTCTGAATGGCCTTGTTAATTGCAATTGAAGCTCATAGAATGTGGATGGCAGAGCTGCTTGACAGGCTAATGCTTTGGACTTATCCTCTGTGCCCCAGCAGCTGGCCTAATGGGCAAGGAGGGGTCAGAGGTCAGATGGAACACTCCTGATTCTAATAGAATACATTAGAGCCCTTCAGCTTTTCTGTGTATCAAGTCCCACCTTTCTGCTCTCCTCCCACCATCCCTCCTCCCTCCCTCCCTCCTTTCCCTCCTCCTCCTCAGGGGTGTTGTCATTTCTAGGAATCACAGTGAAATGAAACATGACTCGGAGATGGCACAGTTGTAGCTCCTGAGAGGATTTAGGGTACCTCCTCACCACAATCTCCAAACTCTGCTCCTTAAGAGGGAAAATAAATTTGATGAACAAGCGCCCAACGTATGCATCTAAAGCCAGAGAAAGAATACCTCTGGGGAAGTGGTCATGGGGCCTTGTTAAAGCTCCCAGCCTTCAGGAGGGGAGGGGTGTGTAAAGCCCCCTGCAGAGGTGGGAGCTGCTCTGCTGGGGCAATCCAGCAGACCAGACCATAGCTGTGGGCACGCAGCCTCCCCAAACATGGTCTCCTGGGAGCCTCACAACTCCCATTTCATAGATGGGAAAACCGAAGTGCACACAGGGAGAGGAGGGAAGTGTCTGGTCATGGGTTGGTTCCTTGCAGAACTGGGAATAATCCCAGGGCTGGTTCAAGGTGACTGGGCAGCAGAGGGGTTGTAGAGAATTCCCCCACCACAGGTGCATGCGGAACTGCGTGAGGGGTGAGCTCTGCTAAAAGGTGGAGTGAGTGGAGGAAATGAAGTCCACTGAGGAGGGACTAGGAGGAAGGCACCTGGGGTCACAGTTTGTTTGCATTTTAAGTTGAGCTGAGTGCTGGGTCCTTTCCAGAGCCTGTGACCACCCAGACAGGATAGTGACCTGGAGGAGGCAGCAAACAAATTTAGATGAGGAAGTCCAAAAAAACAATGTACTGAGGAAACATGGATCTTAATGCTTCCCAGGAGGCAGAGACATTGCCTCTGAAGTTGCAAGTGAGAGCGTCCTTATTGAATGAGCTAGCATGTTTAAAGGTCTGGATTTGGGGCTTTTCTGGCAATACCAGACCAGAGGCTGCCACAGCCAGCCGCCTGGGTCTAAAAGCCCAGGCACAGGATCGGCAGGGGCTGCCCCTTAGATGGTGTGGACGCTCCAGAGTCCATCACCCCAGATCTCCTGCCTCCACCCCTTTGTATTCCCTGCCTGGCAGCGGGCTTTGAGTGTTGGGGCCTGGAATGGAATGGAAAAGGCAGGCAAATCAAAGAGAACCACGGCCTGCTGGCTGGGCCTCACATCTTCATCCATAAAGGGGAGCTGTGAGCCCCGACCCCTGCGTAGATGCTGCAAGAGTGGACCGTGTAGGGTGAAAGTCTGCTGGTGGGTGCCCACAGCATTATGGCAGCTACAGGGAACCGTGCAGACCCTTCCTCTTGCCTTTCCTGCAGCGTGAACACCTGCTGCCCACAGAAGGTGCTGGAGGTTTGGCGGAGGCAGGTGGCCTTGGAGAACAAAGCTTTTCACACCTTTGTTTGTTTTTTCAGGTCTAAGAGACCCCAGGAGATTACCCTCAAAGAAAAGGCAGGGAAGCCCCAGGCCCAAGCCAGAATCCAATGACAATAGAGCCCATCCTGGGTAGAGAAAGTCTCCTTTTTAATTAGAAGCCTGGAAGGACATACCCTTTAATTGCTGCACTGGTAGTGTCAGGGCTATCAATATCAGTGCCTCTTTCATTAATAAACTGGCAAGTCAGAAAGCAGCAGGAGGGACCCCTCCCCCAGCCCTCTCCCTCCCCAGTGCTACTTAATCAAGGCAGACTCCATCAAACAGGGGAGAAGAACATGTAAATCAGCCGCATTAATTCTCCTGGCCCTAAGTAGGTAGAAGGAAGGGGAACTTGAAAGGGAGCCTTCATCCGTCTCCCTGCAGATGCCAGCCCTGGGTGAACCCAAGCAAGAGGTAGTTAAACGGCCCAGCAGATTGCGAGTGACTCGGGAATGCCTGGGTTTATGTATGGATTAGCACAGTGATAGACCCTGAGTAGCAAAAGACGAAGACTAATTACCTGACAGAGCTCCCCTCCACTCGCCTGGGTCATTGAAATTAATTTCTGCTTTCAGGCTTGGCAGAAAGCAGCTGCAGAATCTCAGTTCAATACTCAAATTAACGGAGAGCCGAAATTATTTCTCTGCACAGGCAGTACTAGAGGAGTGGGTTACCAAATAGATCTTGATCGCAGACACCAAAGAAAGGATAATCCTTCCCTTTTCATCAAGAGCCTTACTTAGATCCTTGGAAAGTAGGGGTGGGGGTGGAGGGGTGGAAAACAGTAACCAGTTTATCGGAGAGTTGTGAATTCAGTGTGACATCCCTGTATCAGAGACCTCCTGCCCCAGATAATTTACAATTTCTCCCCATTTAATAAAAAAATAAATGGATTAAATATGTAGCCCTTTTGTAGATACTTGAGTCAGAATTCCCAAGCGAGGAGTATTTGCAAATCGCTTCTGTGCAGCCCTTGTTGTCAGGAAGGCCTGGGCCCTAGGAAAGGGTGTGGAGGGCTGGGGTCAGGCAGTGACTGTAGGGAGGGAAGGAAGAAGACATCGGCTCTTTGCCTTCATGCTGTCCCTCTCTTTTTCTCCAAGTTTCTGTCACAGCCCCTTCCTATCTAGGCTCCCTGCTTTACTCTCAGCCTCAGTACACCTCAGGCCAGAGATGCTTCCAAGCCAACAGCTGGACTGCTTTGTTTCCATGCTTTTCCTGATGCATGAGGTCCAAGGTCAAGTGGAGTCCCTGTCATCCTGCTACTTCTCCCAGCTCAGACCACTGAGGCCCAGCCACTTCCGTCTTTGACCACTGTCTCGTGTGGCTGCTGGGACAGACTCATTCCCACGGACCTGCGGGGAACCGGGGCCTGGGGCACACCCTCAGAGACGCAGGAGCTACACCTCTTCCCTCACTCTGTGGGGGTTTTTGCTTGTAACAGCAGTGCTCTTAGTGGTGTCTGCTGTTCTAGAGCTGGAGCCAGTGCATGCTGCTGCTGTCACCCCAGCACCCACATGCAGTCCCAGAGCAGCGTTACTGGTGTCTGCTGCAGGGGATCCCGCCAGGATCGGTTAGTGCAGGCAACACACGTACACGCACGCCTGGCACACATAGGACGTGTTAACGCTGCTCTTGCCACCTATGGGGCCCTAACTAGGTCCCCAAGATTAGGGTTTGTTCTTACACAAGCCATGGCCACTTCTTACCCTTTTAATGCCTAAGAATTCAAAAGAAAATTGCAGTATATTGTTAGAAAAGAGCCGTCGTTGCCACTGGTCAGATAGTACCTGTCATGTGGTGAACACTCACCCCTGGAGTCATTGAGTCAGCCTGGTGAGGCCAGCGCCTGATGCTGAGCTGCGGCGCACACTGGGTCCAGGCCAGGGCTGGGACTTGAACCCTGGTCTCTGTCCCCACGCCCACGAGAAAGCTGTGTGCCCACATGTGCTCTGCCAAGTTGCACCGGAGCAGCAATTAGGCCCCTTCTAACATGTCCAGCTTTAAACCTGTGACCTCGAGGCGAATGACTTCCACATCTCATTACCACTCCCCTGAGCCCCCAGGCCCTCAGTGGGGTAGGGAGGTTAATCAGCCACACACTGAATCTGCTTATAAGGCTGTTTCATGTACAATTTTTATATCTTGGCTCCTAATAATGGTCCCATTATAAATGATTTTCTCACTATGATATACTGGTTCCTTGCCTTCTAGGAACTGATTTAAAAGGAAGCCCGGGACTTCTTATGCCCACAGAGTTTGTTCCTAATGCTGTGTGCTGACTCAGCAGCTGAAGAGGTGAGGGGAGGCAGCTCCCTTCCAGAAAAAGATTTCCTTCCCAGCATGGGGATCGCTACCCCCCACCCTGCTCTGTCTGCCCTCCACCCCTAACTCAGACTGGACTATGGTGCCCATGGACAATATTCACCCCTTGGTGTTTGCCTTCCTGGTCTCTGCACCCCAGACATTTTAATTACCTGGGCAACTCAGGAGAGCAGGTCGGGGGATAGAGAGCATTAAGGAGGGAATGTGTCTTCAAAAACCCCAGGTATGTTTACCTAACAAATATTGATTTAGTGCCTCTTATGGGTCAGGCCTATGAACATAACCCTAGATACAGGACAGAATAGATGTGAATAAGAAAGACACATCCAGAAAACCTGGGATGCACCTTAGGAACGTAACTAGGCATATAAATTGAAACAGCTAAGGAAAGCTACACTTTGTGGAATTCTTTGTACTAGTGATTACCAGTGTGTGGAGGAGATTTGGTCTTAGTTCTCAGCGAGTTTAAAATCAAGGAAATCATTAAAGGAGGCTCTGTTTCTGCTCAAGTTGGGCTGCATGGAATGTTTTACACGCTTTGCATTCTCCCCTAAACCTCAAGACGAAGAATATACGTTCCAGCCATAACGCTCTCCTTGCTGTTCTCAGAGCATGTCAAACTGTCCTACTCGGGGGTTACGAGATGCTGTCTCCTGTCCCACATGGTCTTCTCTGCCTCTAGAAGGGCTGGCTGCTTCCTCCTCAACCTTCAGCTCTCGGGGTAAATGCTCCTCCAAGAGGCCAGTCCTGACCTCTGTGCTGGTTTCCTATCCCCGCCCCAAAAGGTCGCTAATGTGGGATCTGGGACGTGAATGCGCTTCCCTCCTGTTGATAGTGCACAGCGGGTCCACCGGGTGGAAATCAAGGGTTGGCGGGCACGGATTCCACGTGGGGGCCTGGGGGAGAATCTGTTCCGGTTTCGAGGGGATGTTTGTTGTCCTTGACCCTTGCCTACTTTTTTCCATCTTCAAACCCAGTACTGTGGCATCTTTAAATCTTCCTGACTCACCTCTCCTAGCTGCATCTTCCAGCGCTTTGGAACCTTTGTGATTCCATCTGACCCATCTGGGTCACTCGGCACCGTCTCTTCGTCTCAGATACCTGGCTTATCCACCTCCAGCACATCCCCTTGGCCGCACAAAGAGACTTGCTCACAGTTGTCTGTGGCGAGAGCACGGTCCTTGGCTGGAGCCAGGATCCCGCCCACCACGCCGTCCTGCGCCGGCCGTGCCCTCCATTCTGTGCCTCAGCCCTCACTTAGCTCCTAACCTCACGGCCCTGCCTGTCACGTGTGTATGTGAAATGCTCGCCTGTGGTCAGCTCAGTGTCAGTGTGCTGCTCCCACTGCAGCATAAGGGTCCCGGACACTGGGTCTGTGCTGGGAGTATCCCGCCTTTGTTCCCTCAGCCAGAACACGTTCGGATGCATCAGCCTGACTGTCTTGGCTGTGAGTGAAAGACCTCATTCAACTAGCTAAACCAAAAAAAAAAAAAAAAAATGGGGAGGGAGGTGTTTGTTGCCTTATAGACAAGAGAAAACGCTGGGACATAATTGTTGGGGGCTCTGCCGAACCTGGATATTTAGAACAAGTCACCAAATATCTGTCTCTCTCCTGCTGTCTCAGCACCGTCCTCCCTCCAGGGTGACAAAGCTAGCTGACCTTTCCAGTGACCTGCTGCCAACCTGGAGTCAGCCAGTTGACCGTCATTAGGCTCATTGGGGGGCGTCGTTGAATCAGCCTGGGGAATGATTGGACAAGTGCATGTCATTTGCCACCAAGAGGTTCCAAAGCATATGGACTGGGAGCTGGAGGGAGGGCTGCTTCCCAGAGGAATCAGGAGCAGGGATGCTGGCAGGCACGCGGACAGGGTGTGGAATATCCGCCCCTAGACCTCAGCTGCTGTCTCCTCTCTCTCCGTCATAACTACACGGGTCTTGGCACATGAGGGTGAGATGATGGTCCCTTTTCCATACACAGTAGACCTGTTCGCCAAGCACCTTTGAGGCGCGTCAGTGCCTGTGCCGGCACTGCGACGGGCCTAGTCTCCGCTGACTCACTCCCGGGGGGCTTGCTCCTCCGTCTTCTAGAGCAGCAGCTACCATCTCCTTGGCGCCTGCTAAGGCTGCAGCGTCGCCCCAGAGTCTTAGAGTATCATCCCCCTCGCTCTTCGAAGCCCCGTCAAGGCAGCTCAGCCTCTCCCCAGGGTGGGCGGCAGATCCAGCGTGGCGGGCTGGTCCCCGCCACAGAAGCCGGGTGTGTCGGCGAAGGCCGCTACCCCCGAACCCAGTATTTTGGCCTCTTGTGGGAATCCCAGTTGTTGTTGTTTTTTCTCTCCCAGTCCCAGAGTTGGAGGTTTTCATGGGAATTTCTTTCTTAAAGAAAAATAAAAGCAACATTGGTAACCACTATGGCAGAAATTTTATATGAGCAGGAAGCTTCTCTTTACATTTGCTTTAGCTTAGTCTTTTCCATTATTCATCAGCTTCTTGAACCCTCCTATATGTACACCGTGCTTATTGTTATTCACCCAGAGCAGGTGTGCGGCACCTTGGAGAAGATGAAGCCAGAGAGAAAACCAGTCAGATAGGAATTATGTTGAAAGATGACTGAATAAATTACTGCCTCCCAGGAACTGTATGAAAAATGGCTGTTTCCTTAGGACCTCAAAGCACCTTTCTCTGATTCACACGTAATACCATACAAAGGCCAGAGGTGACAGAGAATCTGCTTCTAGACTGTGTGGGGCCCCCTGAGACTATGGCACCCTTGTTGTAAGGGAGCACGGTTGGGTCACCCCTTTGATCTGAGCCAGCCAGTTCCCTGCGCTCTGCTGTGGAAAGGGTTTTCCTCACAGTCCTTTCTTTGGATAGCTCTGGGGCACACAGTCACTGGTCACTGGATGATCTTGCTAGGGAGGGACCAAACATACAGACAGCCAATGGCCAGGCCATCTCTGACGCTAGGACTCTGACCCATGACCTCCACAGCAGCCGGCCTGGAAGTCAACCCACAGCCTCTGCCACAATTGACCCAGAGCGGTCAGGATGTGGGCAGTATCTCCCAGCATCCCTCAGTTAAGCCCACCCTTCCAACTCAGGACCAACTGGAGAGAGTCCTATGTTCCCGAAACCCAGTGCACACGGTGTCTCTGCCGGCCCGCGTCCGCTTCCCTGGGACACACCTCCAGTCAGAGCACTCCATGGCCTGCCTTTTCTCTGCTGAACTTTCCCTCTGCTGGCCTGCCTTTGAGTCTCCTGAACACCAGCAATGGCGGCTGGATCCCTGCTCCAGCGAGGTCTGAAGACACGGCCTCCATTTGTTCTCATTCCAATGGCCTTTGTTTATCGCAAGTCTGACTTTGCTCCAGGTTAGTTTTTACTTTCTGCACAACTCTTCTCCCGTATCATCACATTCCACAGTGTTGATGATGCCCCACCTCTTAGTTTGCTCCTCCTTTTCCGTTTGTCCTTCTCTATGGCTTTGCCCACTTTGGCCTCTTTAAAATAATTCATTATCATTGTTCCACTGTGACTCCATGTGTTGAACGTCTGCAGTATTCAAGATGGGTTCATTCATCATCTCATTTACGCCTTAAGGATTTCTCACAAATGTACTTTCACCCCGCCGCTTCACAGGTCTGGTTAGCAGCTAGTCAGAGGAACTAAGGGATCTTGTTTTCCCAAGGTGATAAGATACTGCAGCTAAGGGTCCAGTGCCTGTCCATGGTTGAATCTAATCTGGCCGCCATTTTGCTCTCTCTCTCTCTGTGGTTCCCTGGAGGGTGAGATCTGCTGCAATTTTTCTGTGTATCCTTCACAGCAGCTGGAGGCTAGGAGGACTGGTTTAAATATCCTAGGAAGGAGAAAAGAGGGTTGAAGAAGAAGAAAAACAAAGATAACGAACCCAAATTAAAAAAGAAATGGTTTGACTTAAATTGCATTTTGAAAGAATCTCATATTTCCTGTCAACAGATGACTTTTTGCAGTGAGTATTGTGTTTCTTGAGTTTCTTTAAGACCTGTTTTGAAGATGATGTTAAATATAGTTGCTTACTCCTCTTGTTGCCTTTCAGAAAGGCATGTTTTATATCTATAAATGTACAGATAATCTCCCTTTCAAACTCCATAAGCCGGAGATACGCCCCACATTCCAGTGGACATAGATCCAGTTTTGTGACTTGTGTGAAGCTGGGCCCTAGTGCCCTGCTGTCTTCCATGGTGGTGGCTTGTTCGTGAGATGTTTAATATTCGCCCGGTGACTCAGCCCGCATCTAGAGCCATGCCGGTGTGAATCCAGGTCAGCCCTGTTCGGATGCATTTTTCACGTAGAGCTTGTTCACGCCAGGCTTCGAGATGGCACAATTAGCATTTGTTGTCATAGTGATGTGTTTATTATAATGGAGGTGTTTTCAGAAAGCCAGATTCAATATTTCTAAATCAGAGGCCGCATGGACTTTTAAGAATTCTATTCACAGTAAATTTTATGCCTGGTGAAAGGTTAGGGAATGGGTTTCCAGGCCATATCTCCCCCGTCCCACAAATCTCAACAGGCCTAGAGGTTCCACTGTGGAATTTTGCACGCAGGCCACCGATGCAGACGGAAGATTTCAGCATTTATACTCTTAACTGCATGGCATACCTTCCGATGAAAAGGGTCTCGACTGGGTTTATATCCTAAACCCTGTAACAGTGTGAGTCTCCTGAAGGGAGAGTCTCAGAAGCCAGGGGCTGACGGGAATTTGGCTTTTGTTGTGTTCAATTGATAGCCTCTTGACTGCCTGAAGCCATTGCCCATCTGTTCAGCTATCAAATGCATGTAGAAGTTGGACCCCCCAACTTAAGGCTTCAGTACCTGGCTTCTGTCCCTTGGTGTCAGGAGCTCACGAGCTTTCTTACATCCTAAGCCCCAAAGTGGCACCACTGTGTACCATCTTTACTCAGACTTCATGCGTTCACCCCTCCGCATGCTGAAGCAGGGAAGGCACGTGAGCGAGAGTTCCCATGTGCTGGAAGCTTGTGATTTCTTTGTGTCTACAGAAAAGATTGACTCCTAAGTATATATGGATTTGAGGTTGGATACAGGCAGCTATTCAGCATCTTACTCTGGCAAGAGAACAAGTCCCCTGGAGGTGGAAATCCATGCAGGTGCTTGGAAGTGTGAGCAGATTGTTAAAATAGTATCAAAAATGGGCTGGAAGTATCAAAAATGGGCTGGAATGATGCCAGATCCTACCCTTGCTGCTCATTCCGAAGGTCTAGGGCTAAATTCTTGCTTTTACCTGGTCTCTGCTTAGTAGTTCCTTCTGTACATAAAGAAACTCAACCCAGATGCCTCCTAAAACCCAGCTTGCCTCCCCAGGCCATGTGCCCTCCTCCCAACTACCAAGGCAGATATGCTAAGTATCACTGCAGCTTCCCCAGGCCCGGAAGGCGAATCTTTTCAGAAATACAGCTGAGTCTGAATTTAGCGTCCACCAAACTGATGAGTGGGATACATAAGGAGCTTTATTCTTCTGAGCCCTCGTTTTATCATCTCTAGAATGGGAGTACCGCTAGTTACTATCTGAAGGAATGAGATACAGCGACCTAAAATGGCTGGCAGAGTGGAGTGCTGGACACAGGGAAGGCCACTGTCATCAGTAGTTTCATTACTATGATTATTTTCCACCGTGATCAGATGTAAGATGAATGTATTACTGGTGTTCCTGCAACTGTTTTACAGGAAGTATCTCCAAGGCCTCACAGTAAGCCAGCTCCAGAAGGTATCTTGGGAGCGAGACACTGGGTTACTTAAAACACGTTTGGAAGCTCTGTCCCGTGAATGTCAAATGCAGTTATGGGCGCTGCAAAGGGCCGTAAAGAAAGCTGTAATAAATCCTCTCGGCAGCTCACTCTGCTCCCTGGTGCTCCAGGCGCAGCCGTTTCTCACCCCTTTTGGAGTTTTCCAGTGTGTTATGTAGACACAGCTGCTACCATCGTCTCCCTGTCAGGACTCCCCCACCCTCTAGACTGGTCCAGAATTTCTTTCCAGATTCTGATTCTCTGATAAAAACAGAGCTGGTATATGAGCAGGTCTTTCTTTTTATGTACGTGTGTGTGTGTGTGTGTGTGTGTACGTGTATACACATTTTTCTTTTAGGCTGTGAAATTCCTACCTTTCTAAGCTAATGACATGATACATTATTTGCTTGGACTCTGACATAAAACCTGACTTGACTTCCCCATCAACAGTCTGGCATTCTTATATCTCACATTACTTTGAAAAACCAGCTTTTTTTCTTCTTTTGAATTATGGTAGTAAATAATACACAACATAGAAGGAGAAGAAAAAATTAGGACTATAGACAGAAGAAAGGAAGAATGTTCAATGAATTCCATTCCTCTGCGATAATCACTCAATATTTTGTGTTCTTTTTTCTTTCTTCTGGGTGATGGCATTCTTTAAGAAAACAAGCTGGGTTCATATAATCTGTGTGAGTTTATATTACTTTCTTTAAATAAAAATTTCTCATGTCAGTAAACATTGCTTTGAAAAGTACTTCAGTGATTTTGTATGATTTGTTATATGAATGAATTGTATTTTATGTCACCATTGTTGGATAGACTGTTACAGTTTTTACACCATATTTTTTAAAATAAGAATGGTGGTTTATTTTATTATTCATTCTCCTCATACTTGGTGAAGTGAGCAGAGCAGTTTTCCTGCTGGACTCCTCACCCCTCCGGTGACTAACATTGAAGCCCATCATGCTAACCTACGTGCTGTCCACTGACTGGGTTAGAGGCATGTGACCTAACCCCGACCAGTGAAAATGGAGCGTCACTTACTCCCCAAAGTGACCTCTGGAGGAGAAGGACTTTCTGCTTCTGCTGCATGTTGATTCTTGTTGGGTTTGTTCACTGTTTTGTCCTCAAGCAGCCTCCCACCTGGAGGTGAAGCTGCCTGTGCAGTGGGCGGAGGAGCGGGCAGAAAGCAGGCTTCAGTGTGGGGTCATCACCTGCTGCTGACCCCTGGCCTGCCCGGAGGTTGGACAGGACATCTCACCCTCTAGTTTTCAGGCTTCCAGCTGGTGAACAAAGTAAATATATACAGGCATGATAATTCAGAGAGAGAAACCCTATGTAAAAATAAGAAATCATGAAGTAGTTACCACTGTCATCATTGTTTGTCCACACCCGTGGTCTTTGTCAGAGACCTGCAGTGCGCCGGCTCTGCTTTCACTCTTAGCCAGCACTGTGGTAGCTGAGATCTCGCCACCCCCGTACTGTCGATTCTCTAGTGAGGGTGGCAGAGAGGAAATAGTGAAACAACAAACCGAGTGCTCTGGGGAAAGGACCAGGCTCTTTCCAGATTCTTAGTTTTCCAGAATCTAAGTAGTGTTTTTAGATAACCAATTGTTCTCATTCTCTCTCTCTCTCTCTCTCTCTCTCTCTTTCTCTCTCTCTCTCTCTCTCTCTCTCTCTCTGTCTCTCTTTCTCTCCACCCCGTCACCCCCACTCTCTGTATATGTTTAATTACATCAATATTTATTTATTCATCTTTTTTTGAACCTGTACATTTCTTAAACTTTCTTAATCCACTTCCTAAGGAGATTGTGCTTGAACTTTCTTTAACTGCTGTCTCAATTTCTGGAAATTGATCAATGTTTATCAATTTATTTTCAAATATAGCCCCTGGGCATCGCAGAGATATTTTCTGATGTGAACATGTGCATGACTGTTTATCTGAATGATAATCTGAAAAATTAATTTAGCATCTACAAGTCACCTGGATGACAATCTTGAAAACTAGCAAAGCCACATCGGATGCCTGAGTTTGCGCCCCCAGCTGGCCGGGCTGAGAGCTGAACTCACTCCCTTGGTACTCCAACCTGTCCTCTCCTCTCCCTGCTCCTCACTGTGTGGCTGTGGACACTGAATCGGACTCGATTACCCAGGATAACACAGTTTATGAAAGGCTACAGAGCAACGCCTCTCCTTTCTGGGAACTCGGTGTAATAAAGTTGGCTTGATCTCCTCAGCCTGTATCTTGAGGGAACAAGTAAATTAAACAAGTAATTATATCCATAATGTTTTTAGAATTTAGAAGATTTAAATATATGAATCTCATCTGAGTGTGTAGCCTTTTGTCTGTGGTGTTTCCTGCCAAAAGATCTCTTGACAGGAAATAAACGTTAAAATAATCTTTAATCCCTTGTCTGGTCTATTACCATTAACAATTGATGCACTTTAATTTTGTGGGATTTTAACTACAAAATGGAACGGCTAAGTAGTGATAATTGGGTTTGGAATTATACGGGCATTTATATCAACAGAGATGCAAGAGGCTGGGAGGAGGGTGATTAATTATTTACTATTTCCTGGCTGTGCTTCCTATTATAGAAGTTTCTGATATGTTCTGCTGTGAACAATTATCACCAAATGAAAGTAAACAAATCTGCAATCTGACGCCTTACTTAGAAGTGAGACTATATTTAGGTGATCTGGGCTTGCTCTCCTGGACCCTGTGGGCGGTGTGCGCCTTCTCTCAGGTCCCCAGGCTGAAATACAGTTATCATTGTGCCTCTTCTGCTCCAAAGGAACAGCCCTGGGGAAACGCCTTGGTTTTCCAGGAAAAACAACAACATCCAGTCAGATCTTGGTTTAACACCAAAGGCATGTTTGGGAGGGGGCTGTGTGGGGTGGAAGAGGAGCAGAACTGCGATGTCAGTGAGAGAATAAAAATGTGTGTGTGTGTGTGTGTGTGTGTGTGTGTGTGTGTGTGTGTGTGTGTATGAAGCAGGACGCCTCTCTGAGCTTCAGTCTTCCTGTCGTCATTCAGCAGCAGTGCGGCGCTGTCTGCACAGACCTCTGTGGACATACAGTTATCACTCCAACGTGCATTTCCTCTCTTTGTCCCCTCCTGGTGACACGCATCCGTAGACCACTCCCTGTGTCTCTCCCTGGCTCTCCCTACATATGACTCCTTCCAAAGCCAAGAGCTAAGACCCTCAGATAGATTACTCTGACATGTGAAGGTTGATGGGCACTTGATCTGTTTCTTGGGAAGCAGGAAGACGCTTGAGGAAAGCATGTGGATACGACCACCGTGGCTTGTTTCCCTCCGGACTCTGACGTGCTAGGGCATGAGAGTATATGTTTGATGGGCACGCTTCCCCTCTTGGTTCGGGACTCATTTGGTTCTAGAAGTCACGTGGCCCATCCTAGGACTCTCTGGCACCGTCATGTGTACAGTCGCCCAATCCAAAGCCAGGTGGTCACCTTGGCACCTGCCTCTGCCTCGCTCCCCCAACACCTCCATCCCTGCATCGCAGCTTTGTCGTCTCCACCAGCCTCCTCCTAGTTCTGGTGGTCTCTGGGGATGAGCTGGCCCCCACCCCTGCAAGGCACACTGGTGTTTGTAAAGCCAGCGGACAGTGGCGTTTCCAGATCCAGAATTCAGGGGCACCTGTGCTTCTAGTGAAGGTGTAACCCTGGCTGCAGTTCAAGCCTGGCAGCTTCCTCCACAGTAGACCGGGCTTTTACTTGGCAGGCTGGCCCTGAGGACCACGGCGAGGCCCTCGGTGTTCTCAGCTGTGATTGCCGGCGGTGGTGGAGGCCTCTTTCAGTGTGGAGGTGGAACCCAGGATGGCTTGCGGCTCTCCTGTGCGCTAGACTTGCTGTCGGCTTCTGGTTGGTTTTTAATTATAAACTTGTTCTTACTCGGGGAGGGGCCCAGTGGGGAGGGTGGTGACCATTGTCATAAGAAGAACCCTGCAGGCCTGGACAGGCTGCTGCTGTCCTCCCCCGGGAGCTGGGACTCGGCCAGGATGCTGGCTTTTCTCCTTCTACCAGAGTTGGGGCCTCTGACTCCTAGTGTGCACTGTGGGGTGTCCAGCAGGACCCTGGCCTCTAGCACCCTTTCCTTGCCAAGTCCTGAAAGCCAAGGATGTCTGGGGACATTGCCAAATGACCCCTGGGAGGGGGACAAAATCCCCTAGTACAGAGCCCTGCTTCATACCCTTCTCTGCAGTCTCAGTTCTCTGTCCCAGAGGAATATTTTAATAGCAAAATAAGAAAGTTAAATAAAAATGATAATAATACGAACTGCAGTGTGAGTGATGTTCACTGTCTGCGCAACTCTGGACCGTTGCCTTGTATCCACTTGCTTAACCCTCAAGACATTCCGTGAGGCGAGTCATTGTTCCCTCGGCTGCTGTCATGTCGCACCACGGACTGCGCGGCTAAGAGTAGAGGGGTGGGCCTGCAGCGGCTTCCATCTGGAGTGTCCAGCTTCCCTCAGCCTCTGCAGCTCTGGTGTCCCGTGGTTTCTTGTACTGTGACTCCCTCGGTCTGAACTCCCTGTTTCAGTCCCATGACCGTCTTTCCTCAGAGTCTGTGTCCTCTCTTCTTATCAGGACACCAGTCATTGCATGTGAGACCCTTTCAAATCCAGTGTGAACTTGTTTTACCCTAATTATATCGCAAAGATCCTCTTCTTCCAAATAAGCATGTTTTGAGGTTGCAGATTATCATGAATTATTTAAACCAGTACGGGCAGACATTCTCTCATCTTCATTCTATGGCTAAGGAAACCGAGGCATAGAGATGCAGCGACCACTAAAATCAGAGAGAGAAGCAGCTGGCATTTCACCAAGTCCATCTAGTTCCACAGTCCAAGGTCACAGCCCCCGTGCTGGCAGCTCTCAAAGCGTGGGCCTTGCCAGCAGCGTCCACAGCCTCCGGGAGTGTGGAGATGTGCTTACTCTCGGGCCCAACCCCAGGCCCCAGAACCAAGAATCCCGGCGAGGGGACCCAGTTATCTTGTTTCAGCAAGTCTTTCCAGGCATTCTGACAGGCTCTGAAGTTTGAGAAGCTCTGATCCAAAGAGCCATGTAATAGATCTTTCATGACATCTTTTTAATCAACTATCAGATGTTTCTTGAATGCACAGGTTTACAAAGCACACACTGATCTCTTAATTCCAGAAGCAGGGTCAGAAGAGTTCTGTATATTTTCTCAAGAGCCTTTTCCTCCTGTTTCACCGGCACCATAGCTTCGGAGCAGTTGGTGTTCACACTTCTGCCTGTATGAAGAGAGCGTGTCCTGTCAGCTGCACACTGAGGAAAGTTTTTGCTTTTCTGTCCCTCTGGTGATGCAGAGAGACCGGCCCCTTCACGGAAATAACCACTGGGCCTCCAGCTTTTTCATCAGCCGCCTGCTGTCCCAGAGGCTCCCTACCAGGAAGCTAACATGCTGGTCCAGTGCAGTGCAGTCAAGTCAGCTCATCGCTCCATTGCTAGCTGGTCTTCGTCTCCTGTTATTTCCCCTCAAAGCCAAGCACATGGGGCACCGTGCTGAGCTGTATCTCTCACCTCAGTGCGAGCACTTGCTCTTTCTGTCAAGCTTGCATTACCCTCCATTTAAGAAGGCCTTTCCCCACCCGCTTACCGCTGTAAACTGTTGTTGTTTTTAATTGCAGGTTATAGAAAAGTGTCATCACCGGGAGGGTGGTTATTACTTCACAGAGCAAGTGGTGGAAGTCAGCTGGGCACACAAGCCCACGTCTGAGCTGCACTTCTGCCACCACAGGCCTTGGGCCCGTGGCAGAAGCAGCTGAGCTCCACTGAGGAGCTTTGCAGGAGTCCAAGGGTACCTGCAGGGAGTGGCAGCGCTGGTGTCCTTCCCGGGTGGTGGCAGGGACAGCACTGTACACAGGAAGGCCCGCTTTCTGGCTCCTGCTTCCAGCGGGAGAGGACCTGGGATGGAGAGTCCAGGATTTCCATGCAGCGCTCCCTTGGCTTCTTATCAGTTAATTCACAGAACCAGCCAGGGCCTCGTGGTCCTAGAAAAGCTTTGACTGTCCCTTTGTTTTGCTTTTGGTTATAGCTGTTGCTTCTTGCCACCACCCCACTTGGGAGCAATAAACAGTAAAAGACATAGACACCCCTTGTAAAAGTTTCCATAAGATTTAGCAGTAAAAGTTTTCTCTCCCTACACTCCCAACCCTCTCTCAAAGGAAAGTAGCATTAAAGGTTTATTGAGTCGGTGTGCCCTTGTGGCTCAGAAACTAAGCTGGCAGCTGGGGACTGAACTATGTAAAGTCCAAGGAACTGGGCTTGAAACCCAGGGCTTAGGGTCAGGTGAACAGAATACCCAAAGCAAACAAACAGTAAAAGTGTTTCCTGCTCTCCCTCCCTCCCCTCTCCCACCCTGCAATCCTCCTTTCTCGCTTCAAAAATAAAAAGGATTATTGTGGATTCTCTCAGAAACATTTGCATTTACCAGCAGATACAGACAGGTATTGCCTTGCAACTGAGACCATTGGATACATTGTGTTCATTTCCTCATTCTCTTCTATTTAATAATGTCTTGGAGATTCTTCTGTCCCAGCATGTGTAGTTCAGCCTCCTATGTGCCATGACTGCACGATATTCCATCAGAGGGATGTCATAATTTATTTACTTCTTCCTCTGTTACAGACATTTAAGTTGTGTCCATATTTTGCTTTTACGTATGATTTGGGAATGATCCCTCCTGCGTATTTTTTTTCGGTCTTCTTGAGCAAGAATACCAGAAGGGTGATTTTTCTGTAGCAGAAATGCAAGAACAAAGTGTGTATCTTTGAAATCATGTGTATCACAGCAGTCACCAAATTGTTTCCTGCAGTGGCCACATCCATTCCTCTCCACTGGTCTCAGGTGCCTTGTCACCTCAGAAATGATCTCCATCAGAAGCAGCAGCTGCAGAAGAGGGGACAGGAATGTCATTGACCAGTCCAGTCTGTCAGCAGTCAGCACCCACTTTAAAAAATGTATGTTGCTATCATATCATCAGCTTCCTATGAAGTTATCACTTCATACACTGTGTAGCCCAGTCCCTGAGCTTGGCAATTTTTCCCCCCTTTCAATACATCACATTGATTTTCTGTATGACTTTATCTGCTTAATACAAAGTGGGATTGAACAGTTATTTGTCTGGATTTGACCATTTCTTATCAAAAATTTATGATTTAGCTTTTGCCAGGCATCTTCTTGTAAGGTGTTTCTTATTTTTGTCTTTTTCTGTAAAGGTGGAATTGTGTTGACAACCCTGTAATCGCTCTTGAAAAAGACATGTTGCAGAGGATTGGGGAGCAGGGGCAGCTCGGTGCCCAGGCTTTTTGCCCTGCAGCTTTGCGAAGGGGCGGTGCAGATTGTTTCTGAGCCAAAGTCAGGTTTTCAGAGTGATTGACAGCCTCGCCTGGGCGTTTGCAACATATCAGGATTGATTGTGTCCCAGGAAGGCCCAGAAGGGTGCGGACCTGGCATGAACTGTCCAGTAAGTGATGCAGACAAGGCCAACTCTTAATACCACCTCCTGTCTTTACCTAGAATAACATCACTATCAGGGTCCCCCAAGGTCACCAGCATGTACTGAGTCTTGGTTGGAATTTAATCAGCACACAAGGGATTGGAAAGTAACAACTTAATGGCACTTTTCTGCTATTGTTGTTTTTCTTTTTCATTTGTTTCATCTCTTCCTTGTTGAAAGCATTATCTGACTTCATGCAGAGAAAATACGATTTGAAAGTCGCCGTCAGTTCTAGAAGACCTTGGAATGTCTACTATGCACCTTACATCATGCCCTTGAAACCAATCCCAAGGACACAAGAGTGAAAACATCAAAGTGACAGATGGAGGGAGAGTTGGACCCTGCAGAGCCAGGCCACTTGGAGCAAGTTTTTTTGTTTGTTTGTTTATTTTGGCTAAAAGCAACACATTTGTCACCTCAGAGCATCTGTGAATAAAGAAGCCACATGGTTCAACATCTTTCTAGGCCAGTGGCTCAGGGCCTGCAGTCACTGCCCTGCACAGGGGCTGCTTCCCAGTGCTTGCTCCAGCTTCTTGACAGGCTTCCAGTTTTTGGCAGTTGGGCTGGGGACCTTGGTTGTGTTGGCTGTTGTGGGTCTCCAGGTGGGCTCCTTCACGACAGGGCAACTGGCTTCCGCCTGAAAGCCAACAGAAGGCGAGGCAAGGCGAGCAAGATGGAAGCCAGAGTCTGGGGGGTATTTACTCTCAGAAGCGAGAATTCCTCATTTAAGTTTGTATTGAGAAGTCATTCAGTGCCGTAGCAGCCTCCCCTTTTAACTGCAGATTGCAGCGCTGTTTCATTTATTTGCAAAGTTGCACAACCATCACTGCTGTGATCGCAGAACGTTTTTATCAGGCCTGTCAGTCATCACGCCCTCTTGTGCCCGCCTCTGGACACCACAGATCTGGTTTCTGTCCCAGGAATCGAATCGGCCTGTTCTGGGTAATTCATCTAAGTGGACTCACAATACGTGCTCTTTTGAGAGTTGACGTCTTTTCACAGAGCACAGTATTTTCAAGGTTCATTCTGTCGTTATTTTGTTCCTTTTTTTGACCAAATAATATTCCTCCGTGTGTGTGTGTGTGTGTGTGTGTGTGTGTATTTATGATAAGTAAGCTCATCAGTTTCATGTCCATAAATCCACTTACCAATTGATGGATATTTGGCATGTTCCTACTTTTTGACTCATGAATAACGCTGCTATGAATATTTATGTTCACGTTTTCATGTGGACGTATAGCTTCATCCCCTTGGAAATACACCGACCTTGTCGTGGCGCTGCTGGATCATAAGGTTATTCTATGTTTAACTTTTGTAAAGAATGGCCAGGCTCTTCCAAAGTGACTGCATCCTTTTACATTCTCCCTAACAGTGGATGAGCATTCTGTGTTCTCCACATTCTCACCAGCACGTGTTGTCTTTTTTGTTACCGCCCCTTGAGGGCATGAAGACGGGCACGTCTTTTCTTGATCTGCTGTGGACTCCTCTGGGTCTGCTGGGCACTCCTGCTGGAGTTTGCAGGGGTAAGAAGGTGAGGTGGTAGCAGTTTCGTTGTGTTTTGGTTTGTAGCCCCCAGGCTCCAGTTGTGCCATCACAGCACATCGAGGTTCAAGGGAAGGCTCGTTATGGGACGCAGGTGCCCCTTTGCTTAGGGGAATGTTTATTTTCCCCTGTTCTGCAGCAGACATTCCACCATGTGTGTTTTTGCATTGCACAGACATTGAAGTAGTGCTGACGCTAAAGACCCTGGTTTCTGTTGATGTCACGACAGACCTGGCCCAGTTCTGAGGCCTTGAAATTCTCCTGAAGACCACGGCCGTGTTTTCCTCACTTGGCGCTTCTAATGCCTCCGTGACTAGACTGTCCCATGCCTGTTCCACAGACATTTGAAGAGCCCGAGGGAGACTTCACCATGCTGGGTGCCTCAGCCTGAGCAGCAGCAGCCCACAGACACCGCAAAGCCCTGCATTCTGTAGGAATTCCACTCTTTCTAAGACAGTCTCCTCTGTGACCCTGTGTTCAAAAAACAATTAAAGTACACGACTCACTTGATCTGCTAGTACTACCTGTCTGCCATCCATTGACTATTTTGCTTATTTACTTGACTCCCACTTTTGCCCCCCTCCCCAGTGTGATTCTATGAAAGCGGGTTTGTTTGTTCCCCCTGCTTTGTTCATTACTCTGACCTCAAGCCCTTGAGCAGTTCCTGGGACATAGTGGGACTGTCCAAGTGCAGATGAAGGAGGGAGAGAGGAGGAAGGACTCCGTCTGTGAATTTCACTTGTCACTGAGAAACTGAGTCTCACATTGCCTAACCAGCTCAGCAGCCCCTTCTACCCCGCACTTCCTTCTGTTCATTTTTAAGCAAGTAGTCACCTGAAGGCAAAGCAGAGTCTTCTAGTGCTGTGAGTTCACATGACCTAGTGAAGCCTGGCTCCCAGATACTAAGCGCATAACTTATTGTATCTCAGTTTTGGAATTAATATAATTATAGTGATTTCCTTCTGGAATCTTGTGAGCAGTAAAACAGCTAATACATGTAAAGATCTCACAGAGTGAAGAATCTGTAATTGCTATTGCTCTGATAGTAACACTTAAAGTCACTTTTTATTATTAGTGTTTTTCTTCTATTCCCAGTACTGTGTGTCTGACACTGTTCCAGGATCCAGAGATGCCAAGGTTAGTTAAACAGATCTCATCTCTCATGGAACTTGCATTTAAATAATAGGGGAAACCAAAAATAAACAAACAGGATTGTTTCAAATGAAAATAAAGTAAGGGAGGAAAACTGGTTACGCATGTGGTCAGAGGTGACTTTGGAGGTGGGAACCCTTGAACCAGATTCTCAGTGATGAGGACTAGGCGAAGCTCTCGAGCAGGAGAATTGTGATCAGAGGCGAGAGGAGTGCAAAGTCCTGGGGCAGAGAGATGCTCGAGCTGCTCGCAGGAAAGACAGTAGCCACTGTCACTGGTGTGTGAGGGCTGACAAAGACAGAGAGGGAGGCAAGTGCCAGACTGTGAAGCCACTCAGGGAGCCAGGATTTCATCGTCACCTCGGTGGACCCCGGGCACTTGAAACAGTGTGGTTGTTGGCCGGCCCGTCTCTCTCCTACTGGATCACAAGCCATACCTTTGTGTCCACCTCCCAGCACCCATGCGGGCTGGCCCCTGTGGGTCAATACCCACTGCTTGTTTGCTTCACGGGGCTGCAGATGGACCCCCAGGGAAGTACAGCTGCAGAGCCAGCAACCAGGCTCCTGGCGTGGCCACAGATGTGCTGGGCGCCCGCCCCGTCAGGTGGACTCATTCACACCTGCACACGAGAAAGAGGCTTTCAGTTGCCCCTTACACCACGATTGAGTCCAAGCTTGTGGATCTGCTTTTCTTTGAAGATGGGAGCAGGAAGAAGAGCCAGCAGCTCAGGAGCGCTTGCTCAGACGCGCATTCCTTCCCTTCACAAGTGGACAGTCCACCCGCATCTGCGCTGGCAGGGGTCCGTGTGCTGAGGACTCGCAGGGTGAACCTGGCCCGGACGTGGCCTGTTCTCCCTGAGTTGGGCTTCTCGAGGATCTGTTATTAAAGGTGAATCTCTCGTAATTATTAGCAGTTAAAAACAGGGAAATAGTTTTCAAGGAAAAAAAGTCACAGGCAGCAGGAGTCCATTTCTCAATGTGTGCGTGAGTGTAAAATGGAATTTGCTGAACATAAATAGGCACTTACAATGTGACTAGAATTGGCTCTGTCATGTGTCAGCCTAATAGCCTAAACCCTGGTTCAATACAATGAACTTGGGAAGGTTTGCTTAATGAAAGAACTGACGTTTTCTGTGCAGCGGCTGCATTCATCAGCCCGCGTCTTGTTCATTACACCACAAAGGGCTGCCAGTGGGAATTGGTAGGGTCATCTCTGAGGCAAACGTGATGGGGACACAAGATAATGGAGGCCAGAGCCTGTGGAGTTTTCTGAGGTGGCCTGGCTTACTGGAGGTGGGAGCCCCGGTCAGGATCACATGTTCCCAAGTTGGCACAGGGCTTCCGGAGTCACGGGCTATCCATGTGCTGCCCCATCTGAAACGTGCATCCCGGGGCCCAGAGGCGAGAATGTGCTTGTGCCCTCGGCCTTGTCCACCCTTCAGTCTGTGGGACTGCTCAGAATTACGGGGTTTTGTCTCTGTCTGGGCACCCAGTGTGACTGTACTTCCCTGCCCCACAGTGCCCTCTAAGTGGCAGCGACGTGAGTCTCTTTGAAATCCCAGTGTACGCTGCATCACATTTTGTGCTGTGCTGGCCGGCTGGCTGCCCTGTCATAGCCTGTCATAGTGAGTCCTGCGGGAAGTGCCAAAACAAGAGCCCCAGTTGACCCAAAGTAGACATGGAGAAATAAGGTGTTCTGTGCCTTGTGGCCTTAGGACACTGAGATTTGGGAGGGATGTGTGTGACCGCAGCATCCGAGCCTCCTGACTGCTTCTGCCCGTCACCGTGTAGCAGGGATCCCGCCTTCACTGTCCGAACACCGATCCCCGGACAGCAGGTCACTTCATAACAGGCTTAAAGCCAACTTTGCAAGGTTGGAATATTGTAATTTGCCTTGTTTGAAGATTTATTTTCAAAACCTGTGTCAGTAAGCTTAATTTGCCTCCAGAGCTGTTTGATGGGAGTACCCATCGGAGAACTTAAGCAGATCCCTGCAACTGTGAGTGGGGCCTATAGTCACTGGAAAATGCAGACAAAACAAGATCAGCTGATTGGCAAGGTCATCTTAGGAAAGGCTGTTGTGGAGTAAAGGGCAGGCCATTAATTCAGTGGGGGATTCTCATCAGTTCTATCCACCTCTCACCTAATGGGGCTGTTTGGTTGTGTTTTTCCTCGAGAGATCAGTGATTGAAAAGAGATTTAGAAAGGAGAGATAAAAGTTTGCATTTAATTTTCAAGGCCTGCAGCCTCCTAAGAAGGCTTCCTAAGGAGGTTCCGTAGTAAATTAGAGTGGAACCAGAGGTCAGCTTCTCCTAAGATGGTACTGGTGTCTAGGTGCTGACATTTCCATGGTAAAGGAACTGGTAAGGCCTTGGGGAAGTTGGCATGTCTTTATGTTGTCTCTAACCCAAACCCCAACTGCAGGCTGAATTAACAGTCCCTTCCATAATTGCCCTGGGGATTTTGAATATAGACTCTTCATGTATCTGGGGGGGGGGTATCATCTAAGATAATAGTTTTTTCTCTCCTCCTCCTCCTCCTCCCCCTCCCCAGCATCCTCACCATCTTCACTTCTGCAAGTAGCAATTCTACTGTAGGAACGTGGGCTTTCACAGACAGAAGACGCAGCTAGGTCTTCGTGAAGCCGTCACAGGCTACGTGAGAGTCTGTACTGAAGTTCTCGGACCAGTGCCCAGTAAAGAGTCCAAACATGTTACCCACGGAAAGGGGGAGCCTAGGATCTCAACTGTCCCGCTGATATGCTTCGGTGCTGCCTCTGCTGTTTACTGCCTGCATGCGCCGAGCCGCTTACATAACCTTTCCCAGCCTCAGTTTCCTTTCCGAAATCAGGGGACAATAGTAACACCCAAGCACCTTCTTCATCAAGAGATTATGAGCTCTTCGCCGAGCCCCACCCCTGAGGAAATTTTGAGCGCATGTTCATGATTTTCTCTTAGTAATTGTATGTTGATGGGGCGGTGATGGGGCAGGGGCATGGCCATGGGCATGGTCTTGGCCTTAAAACTCCCTGGTCTCCAGTGGAAGGTGGATTAGCGGTTGTCAGCTTCCAGTCCCAGAAAATCCTGGCTGGATGAATGTGAAGCAAGGAAACAGTGCGTTTTGCTTGGGGCGGTTCCTGGTCGAGTGGGTTGTCAGGGTCCCAGCTCCTGCCTGACTTGCCCTCTGTTGAGGGGCGCTCCATGTGGTCTGTCCGGGCTGCTGTGAGGGACTCCTGAGTGGTGAAATCTGTGCGCTAGAATCAGACACACTTGGCTTCAGTCTTCGATCATGGCTTGACTTTTCTGTGCCTCAGTGTCTTCATCTGTAAAACGGACACGGTGGTAGTGCCAGTATCAGCACCGTGCCACAGTGAAGGAGGCACACCCTGCGCACTGAGCTCCTGGTAGGGGTTCCTCGGGCACCCTGGAGGTAGGCGAGTCACTCGGGTTCTTTCCTGGTGGCAGAGGGAGCAGGCGTTCAGACTCCGCTGCAGCGGCCTCTCCATCACAGCGCTCGCCGGCCACCGCACCGCAGTCTGCAGCCTCTCCTGTAGAGCACAGTGAAGGGCTTGCTCTGACCTTCGATTGAAAATAGCTTTGCAAAGATCATAGCTTTTAAAAATCTACATCAAGCCTTATATAAGCATAATCTATCATGAAAGGAATTCAGTTTATTCCACTCCTATGAAGCCCCCTGCATATGCATTTTCTCATTCTGCTGAATGAGCGAGAGATGCCCACAGCTGTAAATGTTGACCAGCCACTTCCCGAGAACCCAGGGATGAGCTTGTCTGCAATTCTCTGCCTTCAGCTTGTAGCTGTCTCCTCCAGGAGCAGACTACATTCTAGAGGCCGGCTGTACATCTGCAATACTCTACTTACACCTGAGCAGGCGGGTATCGGTAGTTAATAGATTTTCTTGATATAAATATCTTTTTCTGGGTTCTTTATTTTGGTAAAACATTAACAGTGATAACGCTGGAAATAAAAGAATGCTGGTCAGCATACTCAGTTCTGTTCTCTTTTGCTCTGATGGACTCACTTGACCAGTGGCCCTTCTGTCTCCCTGTGGCGCGCTCTCTCTCTCTCTCTCTCTCTCTCTCTCTCTCTCTCTCTCTCTCTCTCTCTCTCTCTCTCT